>CAJDSM010021710.1:11002-84794 GCA_903981925.1 Ostrea lurida
CAATATCCCCATTAGAGAACAGGATATTGACACCACTACACTGCACACACTTCTAACATGACAATGCTGAAAGCTCACCTAGTGAGGACATTTTCCTCTTGCGTTGCTTGTAGTTGCTGATGATCCCCCGGGGACTCTGGGGGAGGGGAGAGTGCATGTCCGTTTCTTCTGGGATAAACTGGGGCAACTGATCAAATTTCTGTTCAAAATCCACCTTCTGTAGCACTCTAAAATAGTTATGCTTTCTGAAAAAAATTATCTCAAAATTCCTTTATAATACTCAGTAGTTACACAGTAAAAACATCAATCAACATGAAGGCCCACGGGCCACAATGCTTACATTGTTGAATGTTCAAACAGATCTTGCTGGAGCACTAATCTCAACAATACACTACATGTCTCAAGATGCATACAGATTATTTTAACAAAATTGTGATTAGTATGTTTTGGTTGGAAAGATCTCGGAGCTATTTTCAGATCTCTAGTACGTTATCATTCAGTTAAAGTTATATACTGTCAGCATATACATGTACTTTAAATCCCTACTACCAGCTCCAGGGTCACAGAATGAAGAAAATCATATCTACACACTGAACAGGAAGACACTTCAGTATTCATCAGATTAAATCTAATTCCCCTCCACTGAAGGATGCTTTGCAGCAAGTTTAATAGAGATCAGTAAATGGTCCCGAAGAAGTTGAAAATGCTGGAGGTTTACAACAACAGACAATTTCCCATCAGAAAAGATTCACTTTTAAGCCTTTAGCTCACGTGAGCTGTAAACCAAAAAATGAAAGTATACTGCATCAATACTTTGATATTGTCCAAATAACCTTGGGCTATTATATGGACATAAGCAACCTCATAGTCAAGTTACATGAATTTCAAAGTGCTTTAAGTTGCAGAAAATGAGATGTATTACTATATGAACTTGATATTAAAATAAAATCTGCTTATATTATAAATTATAAGACTCTCTGGAGTATAAAACATTCTGGGAGAATATCATTCAATAGTAAAGAGATGGAACCTTGATACCTTATTAACTGAAAAACGAACACAGGAATCCCTATATTTCACTTGTGAAAGGAATGATTATAAAATGTTGTGTTGATCCAAATTAGAAAGGATTAATACAATAGACCTGACAACTCTAAAAGTAAATAAATTTTACTGATTGATACTAAAAATACATGCAATGGTGCAATATACAATATTCTCTGTCAGAAGTAAATTTATCTGCTTTAACAGCGTTGTCAATACCCAACATATCTGTTTGTGACATACACAGATGTATTAATATTGTAATTTCCTTATCGCCTTACACTAATCACAGCTTCAAAGACAGATTTACTTATGATGATGTTTGTTATGAAATCAAAATTAAAAAGGCAATATAACATCAAGGAACATATATTATCTTGCAGGAAATGCATGTGGACAAAAATAACCGATGGATCAACAATAAATAGACATTTTGTTTGAAAAAAAAAAAAAACAAGCTAAACATAATTTGCTGGAAAATTGGAAATGTCTTCTTTCATGTAAAAAAAATTCCGTCAGATGAGAGGGAAAGTAATGCTCTGTGATCGCTTCAGGCTCATCATGCCACTTGTCTGACACTCTAGGAATAAATTTGTCCAACAAAGATTAATTTGTCAAAAGTTAACCTGTTTACTGTTAGGTCCAAAAGAAGAAGGTACAGTTTCAATCATATTTTGCCCTGTTTGAAAGCGATTTTTCAAAATATCTTGAGAAATGAAAATGTAGCATTGATTTGCACAAGAATAGCTGAGAATTAAGAATTTAAACATAATTACCTCAATTAGATATTCACAAAGCTAACTGTGACGTCATAAAAAGTGCATTTTCCCGTATTTCCTTGAAACTTAAAGCAGAAGACACATATTTTCAGTAGTTTTTTCGAATAGGAAAATGTGTCCTCAGCCACGACCACAATGAAATTAACACCATATCTTTATTATGTGATTTCACATAAATATATTAAATTTCGTTGTGGGCGACGGCTGGGGACACATTTTCCTATTCGAAAAACTATGGGAAAATGTGCCATTTTTCATCATTTTTACTGAAACTTAATAATATGACTGTTAATGACGTCATTTTTCTTTAATGAAAACAGAATACAAGTGCATAGCTTGGTATATTTAACACGCACTTGTTCAAGATGCTATATGTGCATTTTCAGGAATTTTAAGCAACTTTCGAATTTTAGGGCATATAATGGACAAAACTGTACCTACTTCTTTAAAATCTTTAAGTAAATTGTAGGGAGGAAAAGTATTAACAAACAAACGTTTCAAACAAATCAATCTCTTTTAATGATATTGGAACCAATGTATATTACGAGTCCAAGACATTTAGACAATTCAAAGTTAAACTGTTCCCCAGATACAATTTCATCTTTTATCAAATTCTGTATGTATACATGTAAATAGCCTGTACTTTGCCATCCTTAAAAACCTGATGATTTAAATGAGTATTTGTTGTTGACTATTTCTTTTGATACATTAATTGTAATTCATAGAAGTCTATAAGTATGGGTGATGTTAACTGAACACTTATTCAGGTCAGCCTTTCAGCCATATTTGATGTAACTGGGCTTTTTTAAATTTCTTTTCTTTTTTATCTTTGTAGTGCCCTCAAACATGCCAACTTTCCAAGATCTCAAACACTCACAATATTGCTAAAAATAAGAATTCCACACTTACTTTTCCATACCATCCTCACATTTCTTCTTGAATGTGACTTTCTTGGGGCTTTGGGCCGGACTCTGAGAGGGAATAGCAGAACTCTGAGCCAGTGAAACAGGAAGAGGCGGAGGCTTGTGTTTCTGATGTAAAAATATTTTGAAAAGTTAAGTCATGTTTCCAACTATAGCTAAGTACTTTGTATTCATCTTGTTGCTACCACACAATGTTTTCTGTATGTTCAATCAGTCACTTGTGCATTGTTCTCATGTGTACCTGTTTTCAATTATGTCATAAAAAGTTACATGTTCATCCACTGTGACCATTGTTTGATAATTCATTCTAATTTCATACTATGTAAAGAGAGACGAAACATTTTTCAAATAACCATTAACAATGATATTCAAAATGGACAATAATTCTGTACTTGAATCCCTTCTAAAACTTGCTGGTCATGTAGGCAATTAATTCTGTTTTCTGAATTGCTTTGAACCCCAACTCCCATACCCTGAATTGTGGTCAAGTGGACACTACATCTATAATCTGAATTGCTTTGAACACTCACCCCCACCCCCAATTATTGGTCCAACATGTGGATATTAAATTCTGCATTTTGAATTGCTCTGAACCCCCAAAACTTACTGGTCGTGGACTGTGGGGGGTCCCAACTGCCGTGGCAGACGAGGGAGCAGGCATGTTCTGCTCAAGCAACGCAGCATGAATTGGAGACTTCCGTGTAAAATGGGAGCTAGGCGATTTCTCCTCACTAGAATCTGGCCCGGAACTTCCTTTTGAAGACTGTAATTACCAAATATTGCAACTTTAAAAACTTGTCCACAATTCCAAATTTTCTGCCGAGTTTGATTACAAATTCAGATTCATAAAGCTACATTATTATAATCAAAGACCCCAAAGTTCTTGATGTAGCAACCTTTTCAAATTTAGTTTTTTATTAGAATGTAAATTTTATGATTGGAATCTTTATACTTTGGTGAAACGCGACTTGGTTTCCTTGTACTCAAGCATGACAGTTGATTTGGTATACAACCTTGCATACAGTAAAGGGCTTTAATTTCGCAATTTTTATCTTTCGGTATTTACGATGGTTTAAATTTCGCGGAAAGTAAATAGACTGAATCAGAATCATGCCTCTAAATACATTGAACAGCACTTCGCGATGGTTTTATTTTCGCGATATTAATATAATCACGAATAGAACGAAAATAAAACCCACGCGAATATTTCCCCTTTACAGTATACTGAGAATGTCTGAAAAGTTTCAAGAAATGCACAAGTCTATAGACCGACCTTCCTCTCCCTGCGTGGAGTGACAGCGCCGGTTTCCACGAGCTCTTTGTATTTCCGTCCCTTGCATGCCCTCTCCTGACGAACATCCCCGTCATCTTTCCTCTCCTCGTCTGCTTTCAGATCTGTTGCTTCATTAATTGCAGAATTATCCAGGACCAGTGGAGAGGGCTTCTGAGGCTTGTGTTGACCGGTCATTGCCTGTGGACTCCTATATGCAGGCTGCGGACTGGGGGCTTTTGGTATATTGGGGGTGTTAGGGGCCAAACTCGAAGAGTTCCGTAAGCCTTCAAAAATACAGTACTTTTATGAATATGAAGAAAATTTTCAAACAAAATGTCAGAACGAAGACACACATTTACACTGATAGATATTTCCTACTCTATCTATCAAACAACAATTTGTAACTGACCCTGAGAAGCTGAAGTGGTGGGAAAACTCTCAGTAGCCACAGGAATGTTCGCTATGGTAGCTTTCACTTTCAGAGGCCTTACATTTTGATTATTTCCAGATACGAATCCAATATCATTCTTCTCTGTGGTGGCAGCTCCTGGGGCCTTGGGTGTTGGGCTTGGTGCTAGAATAAAACAGAATGTATTTAAGTCAAGATGTCCCATACAAATTTACTGAATTTACATGTATACATTTGGTATCTTCCAGATCCGCAGTACAACTCTTGGGAATCAAACATCAAACTAGATGTGTCGGTGCGACACGAATGCCCCCGCCTACAGTGAAGTCTAATGAAGGAAATTCGTAAGGGTGAAATTGAAAGTTTTTCATATGCATGAACTGTGGCGTATCCATATCATAAATTTGAGTTGAATGTGTGCAACCGTTGCGGAGATAATGAATGGAAACGGAAAATTTCTGATTTTTTCTAAGTTTAAGAAGGTTAACTCTGTCAAAAATCATCGGACCATGACCAACTTCAAACTTGACCTGCATATTCCTGTGACATATCCATATACCAAATCTGAGTTGAATGTGTGCAACCGTTGCAGAAATAATGAACGGAAACGAAAAATTTCTGATTTTTTTCTAAGTTAAGAGGGCTAACTCTGTCAAAAATCATCGGAACATGACCAACTTCGAACTTGACCTGCACATTCCTGTGACATATCCATATACCAAATTTGAGTTGAATGTGTGCAACCGTTGCAGAGATAATGAACGGAAACGAAAACTTTCTGATTTTTTTCTAAGTTCAAGAGGGTTAACTCTGTCAAAATCATCGGACCATGACCAACTTCGAACTTGACTGCACATTCCTGTGACATATCCATATACCAAATTTGAGTTGAATGTGTGCAACCGTTGCAGAGATAATGAAACGGAAACGAAAACTTTCTGATTTTTTTCTAAGTTAAAGAGGGTTAATCTGTCAAAAATCATCGGACCATGACCAACTTCGAACTTGACCTGCATATTCCTGTGACATATCCATATACCAAATTTGAGTTGAATGTGTGCAACCGTTGCAGAGATAATGAACGGAAACGAAAAATTTCTGATTTTTTTCTAAGTTCAAGAGGGCTAACTCTGTCAAAAATCATCGGACCATGACCAACTTCGAACTTGACCTGCATATTCTTGTGACATATCCTATACCAAATTTGAGTTGAATGTGTGCAACCATTGCAGAGATAATGAACGGAAACCAAATGATGACGGAAGGACGGAATGACGGAACAGGGTAACACTATATGCCCGGCCATTTTATGGCGGGGGCATAAAAATTGTCTGGCAGCAGCCAGGCGCTTATCAAATGTCTAGCAGAACTCCAAGACACCATTACTTCCATGGGACAGAATTTGGCTCTGACAAAATTTATCTTTGTACATCCAGGCAACTGAACTCATGACAACACCATGGCTTAGATACAAGCAATTATTCTTATGAGACAATTCCTCTATCTGTTGTGTTATTTGCTAGTTTTAAAAGTCTTTCCAAATTTAGTAGTACAATACAGCTTATATCTAAATCATTATTGTTAGAAACAGAATAGTTATTCCTATCAATTGTTATGTGGCTACAATTTACGAAAATTATTGAATGTTTATACTGCATTTCTCTTTACATGTGTAAGGATTACCTCCCTCCTTTTTATTTTTTTTTTAGCCATTTAAGTGTTATGACCTGCTTATTTTGAGCTACAATATGTTGTTTTCTACAGACGCAAAATTTTTTAAAGGTTTTTGATTTTAGGGCTTAAATCTACATGAACCCCAAAATGGTATGCCATATATGGCCACATCATCTTGATCTTTGTCACAGTGACCTTCATTCCCATGAATTCCACAGTGACCTTCATTCCCATGAATTCGCAGTTACCTTGTTGCTAATACAAGGTTTTCATAATAAATGCCGTAAATATATATTACACAGTAATAATCAAACTACATCTTAACTACATGTGTATCTAACTGAAATTTTCAACAAGATTGCAGACACAAAGTCTTGAAAAATATAAATGATTCACAATAAATCCTTCTGTCCCTTGAAATTTATCCTAACAGCATATCAGTGTACATGTACAGCAGTACCTGAATAGTAGACGATTTTGCCTTGATTCGTTGTGATGGTCTGCTGCTGGGGAATGCTCTGGGACAGACCCGGGCTGGCAGCGGGGGACCGCACGGCGTGGGGCTGAATCAAAACCTGCTGTACCCCTCCCTGATTGTCTGCAAAAAAAAAATCCTCTTTGTAAATAGATTAATAAAGTATCCTCAGTGCATTCTGCAAAACAACGGGAAAGTGAGAACCAAACTCCTGTAAGAATTAGTGATATTTTGACCTTGATTCCATATGATAAATTTTACTTTGTTGGATAGATCCCACATAGGTCTGTATGTATGCTGGTGAAACAGCTGGTGAGGGAGAGGCCACAGTTGCTAACGCCATTGATTGCGGAACCATCACCCTAAAACACATTCAAGCATTTTTCAAACTGCCTTTCTTAATGGATTTTATGTGTGGGACTGATAGCTTTAAATTTTTGACCCGCAGGAAATCAAACTTACTTTTGCTGTGTGGGCAGAAATTGGAACCTGGTCTGCTGCTGTCCTAAGGTTTGGTACTGACCCCCAGGGGTCAATACTTGACCGACAGGGAACTGTTTGGTTTGCTGCATTTGAGTGACCTGCTGTAGCTGTGTTGTGACCTGTCCCTGACCCGCTACCTGGGTGGGAGTGTGGGGTGCAGCAGTGGGGATGTGGGTGGGGGTCTGAGGGTGAACCTGAAGCTGTGTGATTGAGGTGCCTGGGGCCTGGCCCTGGAGTTGGTTTATTGTCTGTTGCTGTTGTTGATAGGCTCCCAGTGATACGATTGGCTGAGCCAGGCTTACAGTGGGTAACTGATGAGACGTTGCCACTGCTCCTGAAATTTTAAGGCTAACTTTGAAATTGTACAAAAATACGTTTACTTATTCAAAATTCAGTTTTCAGTATTAAATCTAACTCATTTAGGAAGTAGATAATCAAAAGTACTTAAAATCTGATAAATTCACATAGTTTAAACATTTCAATTTTGATAACCTATCACTCATAGGAAGTTATCTACATGTACTTCTATAATACAAATTGCCACTAAACTCATCTGGATGATTTTGTCAATTCTCTAAATTATTTTCTATTTTATAAAGCTGAGAGTCTAACCTGCAGGCAGGGGGGAGGGTTGGTTAACGATCTGATACTGGGTCACAGCGACTGGCAGACCCTGCTGTTTGGTGGCATTCAGTACGATCTGTTGTTGTTGCTGCTGGGGTTGGAGTAGATTTGCCTGACCCTACATACAACAAATAAAGAGAGAATTACAAAACTGCACCCAGTGACCCTGCCTATTATAGAAACAAAATACATAGACTTGCTGGACCCTGCCCACAGAAAATTACAGATTTGTCTGATCCTGTACAAAACAAGGTGAATAAATTTATCTTAAAGTTATTGGATCCAAACGGTTAAATCACATTAAGTTGAAAGATACAGATCATCAGATTTAACGAGAAACAAAGAGTCGGGCTTAATCCAATTATCTGCGCCTGTCACGTGGCATGATCCAACCCTATCAAGTTTAATGTAATGATAAATTTCTGATGTAAACCCCCTTAAGTATTCTTAATCATGATCATAAAAGTATTCCTTATTAACTAAAAAAAAAAAAAAAAACATGGTGAAATTGTTTAAAATTGTGTACACAATCCTGTAATGTGCCCAATCACTATCCACAAAGATATGCACTGATCCTTTGTGATGTCATCAATTTCTGAGGATAGTAATAGAAATTCAGAAACAGTATGGTGATCCAGGAAATAAGATCACAATCAGTGAAAACAAAACTGACACATGCAAAAAGAGTTGTCAGACGACAATTTAGTTTGCCAGAAAGCATGACTAATTCACCTACCCCATCTGGTTGAAAAGGTCTCAGTTTTTTGAAATGTTGGTCAAAATCCACAGTCACTTAGTCAAAAGTTTTAGTACCATAAATACCGGTATGGAAAACATCAAAGACCTACATGTATCTTTCTTGAATCAAAGCATACAGCCAATTAAGTGTAAGGGGCATACACACTATTTGAGCTGAAAATTTTCAAATTCTAATATTTACAATATTTATAAGTAGGTTAAAGTCCACATTAAAGCTGTATGTGAAATATCAAAGCGCTATCTCCCACGGTTGAAGAGATATTCCAAATTATAGATTTCCTTAAATTGTGGGGTCATGACAATAGCTCTCTGGACATTCGTCACAGCGAGCCAAATAATATAAATTACAAACTTGGCAAACTCTGTCCATAACTTATCATTAAATGAGATTATTACAAATTTGCCAAACTCTGCACAATACAAATATTGTATTGATTTTTATCAAAACTGTCTCCTGATTGAAAAAAAAAAACCTATTAAAGTACACATTTTAAATAAATGTAATTTTCATTGATCTGACTAGTTCAAGCTAATTTGCTGTTCTTCAAAGTATTACAAGTCACGACAGAATGAAAATTATATCACAGAAGAGATTTGAACACAAATGACTAATACTACATTATTGCAAGATAAACATGGAAAATATTTTCCCATAAATATGATGGAAACGTGTAATCATATTGTTCTGAACATGGGAATTTTCTTGCAGATCTATCGTGAAGATCATGAACTGAAAATAGACTATTAGTCAGAATTTTAATCACTCGTATTTCAAGATTTATCTACCACAGATGTTCTAAAAAAAACTTCTGGTAAAAAAAAAATATGCACACATATACTGAAAATTTTATTTTGTTATGATAAGTCTATCTTCTCTTTATGGTCTTGCGGCCAGGTGCATGTAAATACTTCTGATGCTTTATTAAAGAGCATATAAAAGAACTTTGCATACTACAAGCTAAAGTAAAGATTTGGATATTATCTGACTTGTGATATTTCATACATTGGCAATCATTACCCAACTTGATGATTTCTTCAAGATTGCTTAACACCCCCCCCCCCTTCCCCAAATACATTAAAAGAGTCATTGACACAGGTATCAACCTTAGTTTGTACCTGAACAAACTTGACTGGGCTTATCTTGATCCCTGATCCAGCCGGAGCAAGCTGGATCTTTTGTCCAGTTTGAACTGGCTGAGAGGGCTGTAATGGTGGATAATGTTGCTGGTGCATCTGAGGTGGAAGTGGAGAATGTAAGGGAGCCTGTGATTGGTTACCACCAAAGGTCAACTACAGGTCAAAATGAAAAGATGCAAGATGATGAGAGCAAAGTGAGGCATTACCAAACTGTGTGGTAATGACTTCCATCTAATAAAGACAAGCTTGATGAATAACTACTGAACATTTGTTGTAAAATTGCTCTTTAAACTCAAAATTTTTACACCACATCAGAGGGTTGCTACAAAAGTTTATAATGCGGTTTCAATTTGGCATCATTTCAAACAAACGAAAAAATGCTGGTATGTTGGCGATAAATGCATTACAAGAAAAAAGGGGGAGGGGTGGAATATACAAATGTTCAGCAGTTTGATTTAGTTGAATGAAATTATGACATGAAAACTACATGTACTATAAATTTGAAAATTTGCTTTAGTAGAAAAAAGAAAATAATATGCAAAATGTGACCTAAAAACTAAATGAATTTCATGAATTAGATAGAAAAGTTGTAGAGAAAAAGAAAAGCAAAATGATTATATGTTCAAATTTTACCTCTAGACCTGTTAAAAAAAAAATCCAATTTTTACCTGTTGAACTTGTCCACCGGGAAGGGCCATTTGAAGAAGATTCTGGACTTTGCCTCCATTAGGAGTCTCCAACCTCACAGATGGAAGAATGTATTGAATCTGTGTTGGCTGAAGTCCTGCCTGGGAATTCACAGCATTCAGCATAGAAGGCATTGCTGCTGTTTGATTGGTGGACTTGATTTGAACCAGATTTGTGTAGATTGTTGTGGGTGTGGGCTGAGCCTGTGGCTGGTGGTTCTGGGGTGGAGCGATGTTTCTCAAGGTCGTTATGAACCCTCCGGAGACTTGATTTGTTTGAATGGTGGACACTGTGGTAGTAAGAGCTTTTGTGACAGCCACAGGGCTTCCAATATTTTGGGTATTCAGAATAGCATACTGAGAAGCTGGAATGTTTTGCAGTACAATAGTGCTCATCCCTTTCACGCCATTGTTAGAACCGGGTTGAATCTGCTGAATATTTGGAACTCCTGTCTTCAAAGTTGTAGGTGTGGCAATATGTGCCTGCTGCATGGAAACAATGGGCTTTGAAAGAATGGGCACTGGTGTTGTGATTGGTTTGCCCATAGTTGAGAAAGTGGACATTACCATATTGTTCTGAACCACATTAGTGGCTATAGTCTGACTGGGGGCGATTAGCTGCACATTACTGGAAGTAACCGGTTTTGTCTGGTACTGTGAAGGTGGAGTCACTGCTGGCTGAATAGGCACCTGTTGTGAATTGTTCCTCTGCTTCGATTTCGTCACCTTACCAATAACCTGTCCTTTGCCATTCTGCTTACCGATCACTGTTTCAGTGGTTGTGGACACGATAAGCTGTTGGTCCTGTGTTGTCATGGTGATGTTGTGGATTTTCATGTTGCCCACTTTTACTGGAGGTTGTTGACAGAGCCTTGGAGTGTTGTCATGCTTAGCATGAGGTCCATCCAGCACACTACCTGTTGATGCCATTCTTGAATGGGAAGCCTTAGCTCTGAATACAGCACCTACATCAAATTTCAAACAAACATACACTACGGGCTTTCTTATCAACACACCTACTAAAATCTCGTTTACTAACGTCGACTTTATCACATTACAGCTCATATAAAAGTTTTTTTCTGTCTCGTTCTCTAGGCTGACCTTTGGGCTGGAATCCTGATCCTACACTGGACGGTCTTGGAATGTGGTCAGCGAGGTCCAGTCCTGCTCCTGGGATTGATGACTGAACCACCTTTGGTTGACCCTCAGGGATTTTCTTTATTGGCGTTGGTCTGGAATCAACACATTCACATTGTACACACAATACAAGAAATTATCATAGGAATGATAATACATGCAGTTCCACTATACTAAAGACTTATCAAATGCTCTCTCTAGAAAGAATTGATTTTTTTACTTGGAGTCAATAGAATACTTTCAAACAAGAGCAATGCCAGTGTGCCTTAATACGCCCTACTTAGTCATACTATGATCTTGACCTTTGACACTGAAAAACAATAGCCATCTTCCTGATTATATGTACCAAATTGTAAGATCCTGAAGCATACGGTTCAGTCTGTATCCTGTCCACAAGGTCTGGACAGACAGACAACACCATACCATAATACGTTCCGTCTGAGATGGGTATATAAAAACTTTGTGAGTACATGTAAAAAGAAATTTGGAAGTACGAACTTGTCCAACCTGAATGCTCTATCTGTGGATTGATTGGATGGAGAGAATCGTTGCTGTGGGAATGCTTTAGTTTCTATGGGAACGTCCTCCTCTGTCTGGGAATCGGTTTCGCTATCTGATACGTGCTCATGACAGATTAAGCTCTTTCCATCCGGGTCATTCTTATCCCCTGCACCTAGTGGACACAAGAAGTTAAAAGAAACTTATTCTCCATAAAATATCAGCAACTCTTCTATTCTTGGATTCACATAATTATCCTCAAAAAACGCTTCCTAAGTGTGAATGTAAGTCACATCCTAAAATAATGTCATTTTGAGGCTCATTTACAAAAGATTCCATGATAAGACCTGTATTTTCAACTGATCAAAAATGTTTCCATTTCTGTGAAAAAAATCAGAATACATTTGCATGTACAATTGTGCACACATTTTTTCCCACTTGAAGTAAGACTTCTGGGATCAAGTAATAAGACTTTAGTAAAATAGGCCCCAAGACTCAACTGCACAAAGTTTAGTAAACTTCATTTGAAAGTTCACTTGCTATTGACTCTTACATTTATATAACGTTAGCTAAACAAAATGGATCATTTTGAACTTCATTCATATTAAGTGTGCCACACACTTTTTTAGAATTTAGCTGGTAAATTGCTTTTTCATGAAAAATCTAATAGAGGTGGTGATTTATTACCTTTTTCTTCATCAATGACCATCTTTTCATCATCACTGCCCTCCCTGTCCCCTGCGGCATCCCTGGACCCGACCACTGAGCTCAGCTGAGCCTCCTCAGGGCCCGAGATCGAGTGACGATGTTGCATGTCCACAGGGGGTTGAGCTAAAGGGGACAGTTTTGCCAGGGGAGAGGAATGGTGGCTGAGAGAGGAGCGTGGGGTCTCGTGCTGGGAAGGGAGAGACAGCGGCGATTTCTGAATGGTCAGACCATTTGTCAGCTGTCTCCTCAATGCCTGAAACATCAGAAAAGCATACGCTGTTACAGCAGATCTATATCTGGTCTTCACACATCTAAATCCAATAAAACATGTTAGGCTTACAAAACTTGTGTCACCTATACAAATTCCATACTCTTTGCTTAAGACTGAATAAATAAAAAAAAAAAAGAAAGATAAAAGAAAGAAACTCAATAACTCCTATCATGTCTTATAAAACTACACTAAAAATAAGTCTGTCTGGAAACATGTCCTCTACCTCAGAAAATCCTCGTTGGTCGTCATTGGGGTTGATACTCATCCCTGGTGGCATGAAGGCCGATCCCTCCCCGTCTCTTGGAACAGAAGACAAACTCTGAGATCTCCCTCCCCTTCTGTTCTCAAACAATGACTCTCGGTTTAAGAATACCGGATCTTCAGTATCCATAACTGTATCTGATGTAAATGATAATAACATTATCTACAATAACTATGTAAAACAAAATAAAGAGACTATAGTTGTAGATGGGATCTTATATACCTTTGCTGATAAAACATAACATTGATTACATTTACCAATGACAGTGAAACATTGAAATTAATATCAAGTGACAAATTTTATCTGTCAGGAAAGAAACTTAAGGATTTTTCTAAAAATACTATATCATAGCATATTTATATCCATATATCACAGGATGTCTTAACTATCAAAAATTAATTGTCAATATTCTACCTTTGTATGGAGAGAGTATATATAGGCATTGCCTGTTGCCAATTCTTTTCCTTTTGAATAAATCATTGCTTAAACAATTAATTCTGTCTATTATTCTGGCAACACCAGTTTTGCTACCATTGCCACCCTCACTGCCGACTGACAATTTTGGTAAAGCAAGGAAGCAGTCTGTGGCAAACATATACAAGGGAAAATATCTCCCTAGTATTTCCTCATTAGAGAGGCAGTATAGCTAAGGATGGGAGAGAACGAACCTGCGTCCTCCAGTATGTCATCAGTAGAGCTCAGGCGCTGACTGCTCGTCCTCTGTTTTAACTTGTCAGCAATGGTGCCCGACTTCTTTCTGTCTCTTGAACACCATTTCCAGTCAGGATGTGCTTTGAAATGTGCTTCTTTTACCTACATGTATAACAGTCAAGTTTATGTGTGACCATTGGTGTGTCCATGCATAAGCAGATGGAAGACCCAGCAGCATTATGGCAAATCTCATTGCAATCTCTATTCCGTATTCATGTGGAGGGGGGGGGAGGGGGGGGGGGGGGGATAAAATGAAATATGATTGGGTATAAAGGCATATCATTTCCTTACTGTAAAGGGCTTTGATTTCATTTCACGAATGGTTTAAATTTTGCGGATAGTAAATATTCTAAGCTAGAGTCACATACCCAAATACATTGAACAGCACTTCACGATGGTTTATTTCGCGATAGTTGATATCATCGCGAATATAGCGAAAATAAAACCCACGTGAATATTCCCCTTTTACGTATTATTAATATCACTGGTTTCTCTTACCTGGTTAGCCAGTTCGTTGTACTTCTGCTTCTCGATGGGTTCCAGTGCGTACCACCATTCCCCAGGATCTTGCTTACCGTCTGTTGTCCTGGTTTGGGTGTCGCTGGTGAACCAAGTGCCGATGTCTTTTTAATATCATGAAGGCATTCATGGGTCTTCTAATGTGATCTTTATCTTTCGACTGTAACAGAGTTTGATCCTTAATGCCATCATCAAATGAAATTAAAATGTCTATTTTCATAAATACCAGTAAACCCCCTTTTTACTTGTTATTTCAGCACTTGAAAATAACTAAACAGATCTTACTCATATCATATTATGATAAAACTTTATACACGTAACTAGTTAAAGCAAAATGGTTTGCTACTGGTTCCTCTCAGCTTAGAAATGAAACAAGACCCTACCTTTTTGGGACTCTTTTCCTCTTTTGTCCTTTAAGGCACTGAGGCTTTGGCTACGCCTTTTAGCCGGGATCTTTTTTGGTTCAGGCTGTGGTTCGTCTTTGGTGTCGAAGACATCATTCATAATCATCTTCAATGTCATCATCCATGGGAGCTACAATAATATTTCATTATTAACGAGCGACGGATATAATTCGTTTCTAAAATAGAGATTTTTATTCAAATTTTGATATCAATTAAATTATGTATTAATTAGTTAAAATCAACGGAAAAAACATATAGTCATCGTTCATTATTTTCTTGTGGGGGACGTTTCAAAAGTAGGCATGAAAATGCGTAATTGCAAAGAAAATAATAGGAAATCTCCATTGTGCGATATAAAAGTTGATATAAAAAAATTCTAAATAGAGTTTTAATCCAAAACGAAGAATAATAGTAAGGACACAATACGCTTAAAAATTATAAGGAAAAAAGTGTAGGTCATCGGCCAAAATCTTTCAGGGGGCTGTCTCAAAGGGTGATTTTTGACAATTTCACATGAAATATGTTGCCAACGAGAGAATAAATAAGTATTTTCTACTTTTAGCGTCATATTTTTTCCATTTTAATAACTATATAGATTTGGGAGAATGTCATTTTTCATATGTTACAAGCATTGAATCATTGTACAATATTTTAGGGGCGTTTCAAAACATGTAATATATAAAAATGTCTTAAATTCAATGATTCAAATATAAAACATAGCATTGCGGCTTGATACGATGAATTTGTAGTACACCTAAAATGTTAACACTTCATTGTATTATTATTTTTCACATATTTAAACTTTCTAAATAACTACAATAAAGCATGTATTTTGTATTGAAAAAGACAAAAACAAATATACTTGTCGTCAGTTGGAATATATAACAGTACTTTGTCTTTCTGTCTTCATTAATAACAGTTTTCTGTAGAAAACCATTAAAAACAAAAAAAAATAATTTTATTCCTTTGACAGTTTTACATGTATTAATCTAACAATAGGATTTCTAAAACATTTCGTACACGTATTGAATGTAAGTGCATGTACAAAGTGTACACTGTAGGTAGTACATGTAAATGGTACTTGTTTATTCGGACACAAATAACTAAAGTTCAATAAATAAACAGCATTATTATTATTTCAGTGTATTCTCTATATAAAAATGAATAAGATAAACCGACTTTTTTTGCCACATTACATGTGCCTCTTTCGTGTGACAAGTTCTTTGCTATCTACTCTTGGGATAGAGTTCAAGCTATTCAACGACAACATCGATTTCCCGCACAAAGCGGCATTGTGACGTCAAATACAAAGACCAGTACATTTCAACGTCACCACTATAAATAATAGTTTGCCGTAGACTTTCAATAATTAAAGAATGAAGATTTTTTGTTTATGCCTATGAAAGTTGCATATGCACGGTTTTCTGCGCAGAGCACGAAATTCGAATTTTAGGTCTGTCGTCGTTAATATCATTTTCCTTTTCTTTTTTTTATTGCAAATATACAATGAAATCCGAGATTGAAATCAAAAGTTGAGCTAATCCCAGTTTTATGACAATGAGTAACACCACAACTAAATTCATAAAAGCAATATTAAAGACAATCAAAAAATGAAAATAAATATTTGATGTTTACAAATCTGAGATTTATTTTGTATTGTGCAGATGAACAAACCAATTCTTTAAAAAAATCCATTTTTGAACTTACAAGCTTCAGAAGCACTAACGCAATGTTCTGATTGGCTGGCTTTCTTTGGTGATGCTGTTGTTTTAACATTTTGATGTTTTTCTATTGGTTGTTCAATAATTGAGGCTGGGGTCTGAGTCACTGTAGGAGGGCCTGTGTTGGTGAGAAATGGGACCAAAGCATGCCAAGGAAACACTGGTACTGGCTTGTTGGAATTTACTGCAAAGACAATTTTAGAAAAACATTTTTCTGAGAAAAAGTGTCAATTCTACATTTTACATCAGTTGAATCCATTATGATACAACATAGGGATGCATCAATATCACTAATTTGGTTTTTCTGTTCTGAAGGAGATTTTCACACTATACTCATGTAAAATTAGATCCTGATTCTAAACCCAATGCCAGGGTCCAGAATTCAGAGGGGGTGGGTGGTGAAATACTGAAATACTTGAATCTACACAATTTGGGAAGTTTGCACATTAATATGGTTTAGTGTGGCCCTTGATTTTTTTTTTTTTTTTTTATTTTCTACATATATGGCCATGTGAAACTTGAATACCTACATGTATTTAAGCCCCCTAGCCCAGGGTCCATGATTTGATCAAATACAAATCTGCACTACATTGGAATGCTTGCATATTAATCCAACTGATCACAGCCAGTTGCTCTTAAGAAGATGTTTAAAGATACTTTCCTTTTATATTTATTTCCAAGTAAAATTTGAATCCCCTATTGTTGCCCCACCCCTAGTCCCTACCTCCAAAAACCATGATTCATACAAACTTGAATCTGCACTTACCTGACTGAGGATGACTGCACACTAATCATGACACTGTTCTCAAGAAGATATTACTCCCCCCTCCCCCCATATATTCTTATGCAAAAACTTTGAATCCATATTGTGACCAAAACCTATCCCCATGGTAATAATTTTATTGCAATCACAAGTTAACAAATATGGCTAAAACAGTCTTACTAACTAGAAATTTGGCAAGCCTGAAAAGGTCCTGGGATGAATTAATCCAACAGGTGTTCTACCACTAAAGTACATGTATCTGGTCGGGTGGTTGAATCAACCTTTTTGGTACACCCATGACCCTAATTTTTTCTAGACTTGAAGATAACAAATGCCATAAAAGTTCTGTCATTTAATTCATATTTTTAAAAATCATAACTTTATACTGACAAAACAGATAAATATAAATATGAAAAGGGGTCTTTCTAATACAGGCATTATTCACATTACCCTTAATTTTATTATAATCTTCTCAAGTAATCTCAAATTATTGGATGCCCTTGAAATTGCTATTGCCTTATGCAATGTTAAAAAATGTAAGTCCAATAACTTCATAAGGGCAAAGTCAATACATATTGAAAGGGTCCTTTGCCTAATCCAAGTATTGTGGATAAAAATTATAAAAATCTTCCCATGGAAAAGTTATGTGCCATAGAAAGTGTTGATGGACGGAGAGATTTCTGTAAGGCACCCGCCACATGACAGAGCACTAAATAAGGTACAATTGCATGTTCACTGGGAAACAAATTCTTGCCTTTCAGCACAATGCCACATTGCATGACTTATTTATCTATTTTTTTTTTTTTTTTTTTAACATTTTCCATCTTTAAATATTTTCCCCTAAATTATTGATCCATCCAAAAATAAATAAAAAAAAAAATCGAATATGGTTTACTAATATACATATAATTTTAAAAGAAATAACAATTTTTTAAAAACTTTGATATATTCTGAATAAGAAAATGAGCAAAATTATCATCTCGCTCCAGATATTTTCATACGAAGTGGCAAAAGGGGTTATTTCTCTGACAACCAACTAAATAATATGAACAAAAGATTACTAAACTTGAAATAATAATGATGGAGTTGATATAATTCAGTTTGTACACAACACTGACAAAAGTCTGACATCAGAAACTCCCTACATGTTACTATGTAAACTATGTGGTACAGGGATGAAAAAAATTATAAGGAACTTTCATACAGATATTGTATTTTCCAGTTGTATGGTTCTCGACAATATTATTTAAAACTAAATGACCCTACTCTATTTTCCCTTTTCCCATTTATCTCCTCTTACGAAGAATCCATTAATACCTTTAACCAAGGACACATCAGCCAAGTGATCCTCGAGAATTTGAAGCTCTTAGAAATTGAACGACTGATGTATAGAAAGTTTTGGCTGAGATTAACGGATGACACATCGATCACTTGATTTCTTGGCATGGATTTTGTGCAATTCTCTTTGAATTAGTTTTCACTGCAGAGTGTGTATGTTAAAAAGTTCTCCAAAAACTTTCATAACAGTGATTTGACAATGTTTGTACATGCAAGTTAATGCTTTTGAAAGTTGAACAGCAATCTGCTAGACTCTTACGAAAACAGTAATGATTGAATTAAATGCAAAGCCTGTTCCATTTCTCCATTAACCAATAATTCTGAAATACAGTCAAACCTAGTAATCTTCAACTCGATGGGACCAAGAACAAAGTTCGAGATATCCATGAATTTGATATCCAGGATAAAAATACTCAAAATAGGTGGCTGGGACCTCCAAATCAGTTCGACATAACCAGGGTATTTGATATATCTGTTCGAGATATGGAAGTTCAACTGTATAATTCACTTCAATTCAAATTTTTTATTGCCCACCTTAGTTTTTCGATTTCAACTTGTACAGATTATGATTTGTTTAGAAAAGTTTGTAAAAAAAAAATTTTGTCCTACATACCTGGAGCAGAGTTTATTGCAGTAGGTTGTTCATTCTTTCCTCCATTAGCCACAGGCATTATGGGTAATAAGGACTGGGCAGGGATTTGATGTTGCAGTTGCTGCTGAATGACTGATGGTATGTGATCAGGAGTGGACACTGGTGCCACCACTGCTGACTGCGGTTTAATGGGCGCTGGGGCAGAATTGATCAGACTTTTCAAAGTGGACATTGATGTTTGTGATATTCTTGAAGATGGCGTAGTTGTTCGGTTATTGAGCTCCTTGTGTCTGTCAGGATTTGGAGAAGGTAAAGCACTCATAGACAAGCTGTGTGTCATTTTTCTGGACTGTAAATCAGGAGTTATGGGTAAGACCGACACACTTCCTGTTGGAAGCCTTTGTTGTGCATGCAGAATAGCAGGGTCAAAGTTCACTTGGGATTTGCTTGCATCTTGACCTGTTTTCATTGGGTCTATCTTAAAATTACTGGCACTTGCAATTTTCTGATATAGTTGCTCCATTTCGGGGGTGTTGTACATGTGTGCGTGAGATGTTGGAGGGAATCTGGGGGTGATCGGGGAAACATGTTCTGAGGAGGAGCTTCCTGATTTAGAGGTCCCTGAACTCCAGCTACGAGTTGGTGAAGTCATAAAGCCTTGTGTTTGTGGATGTGGTGAAATAGGTGCAAAAGATAAGGGGTTGCCACGAGGCCCCATAGTACTTGGTGATTGCACAGGATGTGGAGAAATGGGGTGATTACTGGGAGTTGGTGAAAACGCTGGAGTAGTAGATCTTGAATTTCCCAGAGACACCAACATGTTGGCAGCTTCTGTTTCATCAAATCTCTGAGGATGTTCGGGATCAAAGTCAGTCACACTACTCTCTCTGGTCGAGCTTTCAGACCATTCCATATGGCCATCTTTAAACTCCCCTTTTCTAAATTGTTGCATGTTTCCTCCTCTCATGTTCTTTTGTCCCTTCATAGACAAATGTCGAGAACAATAGCCACGTCTTTGAGATTCTTTCGTGCATCCCTCTTTTGAACACAGTCTTCTCCACTGTTTCCCATTGAATTTCTTTCGAATCCCATTAGGAGTTGAAACCACATCTCCCTTTTTGTACTTCTGCGTAGAACTGGGAGATCTTGGAGTACTGGATCGACTGCTTTCACAAGATTGTACGCTTCGACTTCGCGAGAATTCACGCTTTTTCGGAGGTGGACGGTTTCCTCCACTTCCTCCCTGGGACCGACACCCAGAGCCTGGAGTAGCACTGCCTGATCTAGGGGTGCTTAGTCCGGAATCAAAATCAAATTCCTCACTCTTCATTTCATCCTCTGAGGAATCTCCTCTTTCTATACTGGTGCTCTGTGGTAGTGAAGGGGACCTCTCCATTCTGTTTTGTATGGGAGGACTAATTTCCATCTGTGGAGGATAATGATGATGAGTTATAGGATGATGCGGCATCTGTAACTGTAGGGGATATCCCATCGTAGGAACAGGAGTGGCTGGCTCTTGTTGCTCTGCTAAATTTTCTAGGTCCTCATACCATGGTGGCTGAATAAGTCTGAGAACTGCACGCGACACCCACTGGGGATCCCTGAACTTGTCCTCATGGTGACCTTGAATCTTAACATGATATGAGACAGGTTGGGACTTTTTGTCAATAATTACTCCCTCATAATAATAGTTTTCTTCTGGGTTGATCCTCACACATATTCTACTACCAACATTTGTCATCATAGCCATTGGACTATGGTCACTGATGATGTCAAATGGAGCCCTTTGATCTAAGACATCATTAAAATACACAGTATTTTTGTCACTATCAAATAGTACACCAATGTGTCTGTTTTGTCTGATGTCGCTGATCTGTCCAGGCTGGTAGAGGCCATCACGCTTGGCCAGAACTCTCTGATTTATCCACTCACTCAGATCAATGGAATGTCTCTTTGACGGGGGTGACGCTTCCCTTTCGATTTCATTTGCTTTTCGTTTCTTAGGTGGAATAGCAATTGATTTTTTCTCTTCCTCATGAGTCTCCATCTCCTGTAAATCTGTTGATCTCTTCACGGAGGAGCGGGACTCTGGTCGGGATCCACCACCAGAATGACTGTCGGAGTTTTGATTAGTACACGGTGGAGGTGCAGGAGGGGGCAATCCTTGACTTTCTATTTTGCTAGCTTCTGTGGTAGGTGGATTTTGCTTTGAATTGTTGGGTGTTCCTTTTGGAGGGGGGTCTCCCTCTGGTTTAGGAGATTCTGGTGGTGATTTCTTTCCTCGGCCTGTGCGTCCTGACAAACAAAAATATAAAGTCCGTAAGCCACAATAACACTCACTAAAGTCACTTTGCTTTAACAGTAAAATGCATCTCCTACACTTTGGCCTCCCTGAAGTTTCACACTAAAGCAATGGTCATATGTAGCAATAATGTATACATGTACTCAATAAAAGTGTTTACATCAAAACTGGACAGAGCACCAAAAATTTCAGTATTATTCTTATAGTTTGATTTGATGCACAAATTAATTTGTAATTACATGTTTCAAAAATCTTTAGTATAAAAAAAAACCCACACCAGTGATGAAGATTTGTCAATCAAAACACTTCAACTTCTAACATTTCAATTGCCAAGTGGGCAGATAAGTCGGACGTTATAGGTAGCCCAGTCTTCGGCTGGTGAAGTGGGCTAGTCGGAGAGTGTTAATTTCAAGCCCGGTAATCTAGATTACAGTTTTTTTCCCCAGACAGATAGACCAGCCAATACCTATAATAAAAGGACCAGCCAAATTCTACATGCCCCCAAATCTTTGATTTGAGAGGCAAACTCTTCTTTTACTTTTGAAATTTCATTTTGCTTTCTCCTAGTAAGAATTGTGCCAAGCTTATAAAACTTAGAAAAGTTAAGTGGCTTGAGATAAGCCATAGTAAGAGGCCCATGGGCCACATTGCTCAGCTGAGTCACCATGGCCCTGTTGTTGTGATTGTTAAAATGTTACTTTCCTATGAAAATTTTTGAACCCATGTATTCCAACGTAACCCAAAAGCGTCACAAAATATGGGGATGTTTCTATACCAATATGACTAATATGGCCATCTTGTTCTGGAGAAAGTAGAGTTTGAAAGGTCAAACTCGAAAAGTTTCACCATAAGAAATTTATATATTGAATCAAACTCCATGATCAAACTTGCTAGGTTAAAATTTGGTGCCAGAAGAGAAGGCTCAATAGTCACAAGGAATGCATTTATCTTTTAGTTGGGTACTACAAAAATAAACTTTGCATCATTACTATAAATATGCTCTATGTGCATGTTCGTGTATCAAAATATACACCTCACCACAAGAAGACTAATTTTCTATCACAACAAAGTGACTTTGATGATGGAGATTCTTCAGTCTGTGAATTCTATATCAATTGCATAACAAGCATTTTTTTTTCAAAAGTCATAATTAAGAAATACCTTGCAACCACCATTAAGTTCTAGCGAGCTTACCTCTGGGAATTCTCTGTCTTTTTGAAGTCTCAGATGTCTGCTTGGATTCAGTTCCTCCTAATGAGTCTGTAGGTGGATCCAAGATTTTGTCACTGGTATCTGGTTTGGGGGAAACATTCACTTCAGCCAGTCCTCCTCGTCTCTTGATCTGCCTGGCACCTACATCATAATCATTCATTTTATCATGGTTTTTTAAATAAGGAGTTTATAATTCATAATGAAACTGATATCATTTAATTTTATTTCACGTGATCACCTAGCGCCGATTCTCATTGGTTAAAACACTTTATAAGAATTGAGGTGATTTTCGATCACGTACTTGAACAACAAGTAAAGTCTAATAAACATTATTTTGTTGTTGTAATATAAAATTAAATGATAAGAAATAAATCTTATATTTTTTTCGGGTGATATGCAGGTTATCACCGAGATTTTAGACGGTAAAACTTTTCATCAATGCGCTTCGCGCATTGATGAGTTTTACCGTCTAAAATTCGGTGATACCTGCAACACTCAAAAAAATATAAGATTCATTTCTTATATACCTTCAATTTAAAATTGTACTTTAGTTTTAACCATCATAATTCTATATACTACATTATCCAAATTGCAATACAATATTATAGAGCCCCAATCTTTTAATCTCCTCCATTTTAAACATCCTTAAATTTAATTCATCATTTCTTCATTCATTAGTTTACCTCATGAAGGCATTGTATTAGTTCCTGCTAGAAGACTTACAAACTACTTCCTGTTTGCTATCCCACAGTGCAAGTTATGTTAGTGGAAGGAAGCTTAAACTAGAACACTGACAAAATCAGCAAGGGCCCCGCCAAGGCAAATTTTGTAATATACACATCTGCATATGGTGTCATAAACAAGTGTGCAAAATTCCAGCTATGTACAATGGATAGGTTAGGAGTTGTAGAATTCAGAAGATATGATTTTCATGTATAGAAAAATGAAGTTTTTCTGAAAAATATTTGTCTCTTATAAAGCCAAATTTCAATATGCTCATCTGGAGATGGTGAGAAATAAATGTGCAAAATTTCAGCTTTGTACAATGTATAGGTTTTGAGTTTTAGTGAAAACTATAGGATGCCGCATGCGGAGCCCTAACGATCAGGGAACAATACGTTTTCCTTACCTGGAGCTTTCTGTTCTCTCTGTGGAACAGGACTGTTTGATTGACCTCTTTTCTGTCTGATATCCCCTCGCCTACTCATGGTTTCTCACATCAATCTGCCACAAATTAAAAATAATGCTTGTAAAAAAGTAAAACCAAAGCTACATGTACAAATATAAATTATTTTTATTCACTGGTCACTTGGGCTATCAACTTAAATTTTTACTGGTCAATCGTCAGTGAGAAATGTTTCAAAATGATTAATATTACTTCTAAGTTCTTCAGGGGTGTGCAATTAAAAAAAATTAACTACTTAGCCCTGGGGCTAGTGACAGTAATACTAGCCAAAGATGATCTGTTACTAGCCCATAAACTACCAAAAGTAATACAAAAGCCTAAAAATGGGAGTTGATACATGCAAGCTGAAACAACACTGTGGCAGTTTCATATCTTTTATTAGTAAAACAATTTGTTTGTTAGCGTCTGGCCAAGACAGAAGTGGTAAATCATTGGTTGAACTATAAGGCATTGAATACATTCTACACGGAATGTGAACACTGGGGCTTCAAGTTCAAGCGAGTTATAAATATTCGCTGGGCCATTGGATTTCGCAATCGCTTCATACTTTGACAGTACTTGCAAAGCACAAGACTATTTTCTTCATTCATGTGGTGTTCATACACTGTGTCTGTCTAGGAAACATTTTTACTTTGTAATTGTTAAGTAAAAGTCTAATGAAAACTAAAGATAATGAACATTGATTAAAAAATCCTACACAGAATACTAAATTGAGGACAGAGCGAGCAACAAAACATGGGACACCCGGAATCCCATATGTTACTGAACTGATAATTGCCATCTATATACTTGGCAATGAAGTCAATTCATACATAAAGTTAGTCAACATACAATTAACAGTTGTACAATGAAGAATGCTACTTCTTTTAAATGAGCTACCACAGCATTGATTTTTGCTCACTCAACCTCCAAATTAGGTAGCACTGCACGAGTGTCGGGCGATGGTAATTGCACATCCCTATAGTTCTTGCTTGACATAGAGTGAAATATTAGTCTTTATTACTGTACATGCAGTATCTTACATTGTATATGTTGATTGAAAGGCCTGAAACAGTTTTGCAATGTAAATTTTAAAAATTTGACAGAAAAGTAGTTTTGGATGCCCGTTGTAAGGGGTGGATGGGTGTGGGAAGCCCAATAACAGACTTTCATATACTTGGTAGTGGATATGCACAGAATCTGCATGGCTGATATGGATGAACGTCACAATCACCCATATCTGCACGCCGTGCAAAAATGCATATCCAATATCTGCACGCCGTGCAAAAATGCATATCTTAGAGTGCATAATGGAAATTACGTCACGGAAGACAGGCCTGTAGAGTTGTAACATAAAAATGCCTTGCTTTACACGGCTTACTTTAAGCTTGACAGTATATGATAAATAGAAAATTACATGTATTTTGTGTAATATTAGAGAATATTACATACCAAAATCCACATCATATGCCATATCAGCCCCCGGGCCCCATATCCACCCTCGGGCCTTCGACCCTTGGGCAGATTATGGGACCACTCGGGCTGATATGGCATATGATATGGTTTTGGTATGCAATATTCTCTATATATTACACAAAATACATTGTATATATCCCAATTTGTATTTGACAAATCAGAGACTATAATACATACACACAAAGCTTATCTATTTTTAATTTGTGTACAAGTAAAATGTTTTGATGAAACGTTGGGATGAAAAACATGTACAAATATATTACACATTGAAAAGTGATATTAGTTGGCATCAGGTTTACAGAGTTCTGGAGATTAAATTTGTATACTTGAATTGCCCAGTTCACTGAATTGTTGAACTGATCTATATAAAAGATAGGGTAAGCAGAAAAAATAGGGTTGGTACGGCAATTGGAAACAAAGGTATTTTTTCATTTAATTGGCCTCATGTTGCCATGATAGCCATTTTACATACTAGGTATTTATAAAATGTTACATGTAACGATAATTTTCGTAATTTCTGTTTCTAGATTCAACATTAAATTTTGTTGATCAATAATTGAAACCAGAAAGTACAAAACAAATCAAATTTCGATTATTATCAATTATCATCTCATCACTAAATACCAGGGTTGTGAATAATCACTTGCCCACTCGCCAATGCAAGTTAGATATTAAAAATCAGCTCACCCACATGGCGAAAATTTTGTTCACTCTATGGTGTACAACTTTCCTTTCAATAAAACGTTATACAAACCAAGATTATTTGTGTTGTGTGCAAAGCAGATGCTAAGCATTGTGGTTGTTTGTATTGCATTTCGTCGAGAATTTTTCATTCATATTGAGGCATCACCAGTTGTAGACCTATGATTAGCAGTCAGGGCTGTAGGAGTGAGGGTTCTTTACATGGTGATGCCTACCATAAGATGGGACCTCCATTTCCATTGTCATATTTGCATGAATACCCACACCTCTCACTTCGAAATGCTGAGCATCTCAGTTTTTCTAGTTCACGTCAAGTATATATATGCGACCTAATCTAGCCACATATAAGACAATGTGGCTATTTATCAAAAGCCGATTCAAAATATACTTACAGTTTCAATATCCCAGAGGACAAATACTTACAGAGACCATAACATAAACACCTGAATATGAAAACAATTTTTTGAACAAACAAGAGGTACTGTGAGCAATGCTCACTATGAATACCCCCTGCTTACCCCAATCCCCCAAAGGGTGTTGGTTACTGTTCAAGAATTTTAAATGGAAATTATATTGCTACTTTAATGTCAAGTGAGCATGACCTTTGACCTTTTGACCCCAAATTCAATAGTGAACATCAATGACCGATGGCTAGTTCACATCTATGACATGGTGACTCTAGGTGGAAAGTAAAATGCTCTACAGCCTGGAATCCATATTGCTAATTCCATGTCCAGTGCGCTTGACCTTAGACCTTTTGACCCCAAATCTTCATCCCATCGGTAGTCCATATGTATGATATGGTCACTCTAGGTGGAAAGGATAATCCACTAGAATCTAAAAACCATATTGCTACTAAGCTACTTCCATGTCCAGTGTGCTTGACCTTTGACCTTTTGACCCCAATTTCGATAGGGAATATCTTCATCCCATGGCTAGTCAATATGTATGATAGAGTCGCTATAGGTGGAAAGGATAATCCTCTAGAGCCCGGAAACCATATTGCTACTTCCATGTCCAGTGTGCTTGACCTTTTGACCCCAAATTCAATAGGGAACATCTTCATCCCATGGGTAGTCCATGTATGATATGGTGACTCTATGTGGAAAGGATAACACTTTAGAGCTCAGAAAACATATTGCTACTTCCATGTCCAGTGCGCTTGACTTTTTAACTCCAAAATCTATAGGGAACATATTCGTCCCATGGGTAGTCCATATGAATGAAATGGTGACTCTAGGTGGAAAGGATAACACTTTAGAGCCCGGAAACCATTGCGTCTACAGACAGACAACCTGATTCCAGTATACCCCCCCCCCCCAACCTCGTTGCGGGGGGGGGGGGGTTGTGTTGTTAAAATTATCAAGATTATAACCATGACTGTCAGATGTGGTAAGAAGAATGTTTGTCACCAACAACATCAAAAAAAATAAATTTAAAAAATATCTTTTGTTGCTTGGTCTTAACTTGTGATTGGCATACATGTACAATGTGAGCCTGTTGATCAAATTGAGGGCCCAATAAACTTTTCAAAGTCAGGGGCCCATATGGCTCCTATTAAGGTTTCTAATGTTAACCACAACCCTGAATACACTGGAATCTGCATATCAAAAATAGTTTTGTCAATTATGCAGACTTACACACATTACTTCTATATATTGTTTTTATACCTCTATCATACAAACAACACATTCACCCCTTACATTAGTTACAAAGTACATGATGTACTGCTGATTCATAATTTTATGGGAGTGCTTAATATCGCAAAATGACTTGTAGATGTTCAATTGCTAGGACATGAATTTACAAGTGGTCTGTGTGATCAGTTGTTTAGAACTATATGTACTTCAGCATCTGACAAAAAATAAAAGCCAACTTCGTGAGTGGTGCTTTATTAGCGATATTATGCAACAATGACGGTTTTTATCTCAGTAAATCTCTTTTTCCTCAGCATATTTCACTCGGAGAATATTTAACCCAGATAGTGACAGATGACCTGCACCAAGGCACATGTAGTAGAGGTGCTCTTTATTCCACACCTGATGTGGGTGGGGCTCTCACACAGTAAAGTTACACAACTTTACTTTAGGTAAGTAAAAGGAAGGGGGTTTGAGGCCTATGGATAATGGAGCAGGAGACCAATTTATGAAGCATGCAATTTTTGAGCCATTAGTACACTCATAAATTCTATAGCCAAACATGAATTATAAACTGTATAAAATCTTCAAGCGAAAGACTTCATTGAACCCTGTACTAGAACTTTTTTAAAAGGCTATATTTTTTGAGTTACCTCTCTTTGTTAACAAAATGTTCCACAAAGCAACAAACTGATCACCCTATTAATGATCTAATATTACAAGAAAAGAAAAAATTACCGATAATATTGAAAACATGTACAATATGGTGCATCGATGACATTAAATCAATTGTTCGTCTATTTTTGCCTAGAAAAACAATCCTTTCTTCATATTTTTACCACATTAATCCACATTCCATTAAAAATCAAAACCAGTGTACTGGTAACCCCCCCCCCCCCCCTCCCCCTTTTTTTGCCCTCAAACTAGGAGGATGCAAGTACCGGTAATAGTTACGACTCAAAAAATGTTTTTGTGTCAATCATTAAATAAAAAGTTCACTTTCAATGAAATTTGAATTATACTGTGGTTTATAACAATCATCTTTATCCACACGTAAATGTAGAACAAAGTTGACTCATGTAGATGCATTTTTTAAAGTGTTTTAAGACTTTAAAGTTCAGTGTTTCCTGGTTAGATCTTAGATGCACACACGATTCGCAACTCCTTAAATCTTGACACCCCTTTATCATTTTTTAACCTTACCTACAACCCATAGCAGCCGAGATGGGTACCGCAAAGAAAAATAGTACTGTGGTATATCATGTTATTTGCAAATTAACGTGGTATATACATGTACCACGGTATGCCACAGAATTAATCTAAAAGTCAAATGATTCCATTAGGCCAACAAACAAAAATGTGAGTTTACTGTCACCTGCTGGAAAAAAATAGGGCCGGTAGGTCGGATTTTTGTGGTTTTTTTTGGTATGTAGTATGTTTAATGCTTGTGTATACATGTATGTGTAATTATTGTGTTTATTTTTTTAAAACAGACTGTCAACTGCTTTGGATGTTATCTTGTGGTAAAGTGGGGTAATAAGTCAGTTAAGCTCTGGAGAGAGATAAAATTTTTGGAACATTCAAATTTTTCCAATAAAAAGTGTTAGGGTCGGGGTGAAAAAAATAGGGTCGGTCGGATGACAGTTAACACACATATTTTTTTTTTGGGCCTTATTATCGTTTTTAGTTGTGCTTTATGCCCATATTGCATATAACCAGCCATTTATAAATTGCAGTTGTACTTAATTCCTTCAATGTACATGTAAATAGAACCTTTAAAAAGGTAAAGTATTTTATATAAATTCATTTTGAAATCAGTGACAGAACAAAAGTTTATTCTGAACATTTTAATAAGTGTATAATCTTATACAATACTATACAGCTTGTCTAGATTCTCGAAATTTTACTCAGGGTTTGTCTAATTGGCAGAAATGGTATTCGACCTGGGTAAACCATTCAACATAAATAAATTATAATCTACCTGATATTGAGATGTTTTCTTAATGAAATAGAATATCTTTTCATTGATATTTTTTTAATTTTGATATGTTTTCCTATCATAATGAATACATCATTTATTATTTTTACACAGTACTTCAAACGTTTACCCTTTGGGGCTACTGTACCGTTATTAGACAATAATTCCAATGTCCTTTATTACAATTGTTTTGATTAAATCGAAATGAGAATTTACACTTAATCAAAATGAGAATTTACACATCAATAAATCCGAAAACGTGATGTAACAATACGCGCATGAAAACAAACAACATAAAACACAGAACTATTCAAATTTTTGAAATTGTTCATACAGTGAACAAATTGGAATTATAAGAATTAAACATTCTTTTTGAAGAATTTATTGATGTGTAAACTCTGGACATTTTACTCACAAACTTAACATAAAAGTGCTTTGCAAAAAGAATGTTTAATCCTATTATTATACCTATTACAATGAAGGTTAAGTTGTTTTTCAGAAATAAAGTGGGTCACACTCACAGAATACATATCGATATATGTTCATTTGTGCTTCTCTTTTTATTTATTTGAATTTCACATTTTTGTTAAGAGTTATTGGACTTAAATATACCGGTAATTGGCCTTGTGTACCGCGGTACATTGTGACTGAACTGATGTAAGAAAAATACTGGTACACCGGTAATACCGTGCATCTCTACCCCACACAGGGTTTGAAACTAAATTTTTAAGGGACCAGTCTGACTGGACTGGTTGGATATCAAACGAACCAGTAGTCTGCAGAAGAAAGTTACAGTCAGCTGTCTCAAGCATTATTGGACACGAGGGGGCGGGAGAGGGGTGCAAGAGATTAGAGGGAGGTTATCATTTGTGGTGGTGGGGAGGTGTTGGAAGCGATGGCGAGTGGAGATGCGTGGGACGTGAGTTCGGTTTGATTTTCATAAGAAATTAGACCTAAGAATAGACCTTGTAAACATTATAGATCATTCATTAATTTAGATAGTGACAGATTTTATTGATGTTCAATCAACAACTGATACATTTTATTTTAATATCTGAGGGTTTTCCCAAATGAAGTTTAAAAATATTCTACCAGTCCAGTTGAACAGATTGGGAAAAACATCAGTCAGTCCGCCAGGATAATAACAAGTCATGGACTGACGGATTCGAGTTAATTTCGAGCCCTGCCACATTGTGATTCTAGAACCAAGACCGTCTGCTGTACCACACAAACTTCAATATTGATAAAATGTAACAAAAATTGTCTTTCCATTTTACCTATTTTTTTCCAAAGCTGCCATTTTGAGTCTGTTGTTTAGAACACTTTCAGCTTACAATGGTCTTTTTAGAAATTCATTACAATGTCTATGTAAAATTACCTCAAATGACATGTATTTTCAAGTCATAGGGTATAGCAAATAAAACAGGCCTCATAGTGATGTTTGAAAATGATGGTGGCATATCAACAATCAACAGAATATAAATATGTCATTACACTGTTGATACATCCGGTTACTTGTACTTAATAATCCAAAAATAGTTTCCTTTCTTTAAATACAACCTAGATCTACTATGTTTATCCAAACCATACTGAAATACCTCGATCCACCTACACTGAGTGATAGGGGTTACCTGGTTCTCACTCCTGTACATTCAAAAGAATTTCAATCGATTTTAACAAGGGCCCCACGTATGTATTTCAAGTTTCAAAAATTCCAGAACTGAAAATTAAAAAGCAACATTGACAGTGATCTTACGAATGTATTGTTTGAATGATCTCAAGAAACTTATAAATCCCTTATACCTTCTAAAATCGATGAAACTTCCTCCACAGAAATATGTCATTCTTTTCCCATTTTGACCTCCATTACGCGCATCGCTTTGCCTTCACTTTGAGAAATTACTACATCCATTTATCACTTTGTGATAGGAAAAATGAACTTCTCAACATTTTCATCTTCAATAAAGTCAATTCATAGAAAAACCGGGACCAATGGCGGAATATATGTGTCGCATACCAAGGTTTATGTCGGCGTACAGCGGCGTAGTAAACTGGCAGAGGCGATTTGTACGCTAAGCTTACAACAGCCAGCTGATGCGGGGCCGCGAATTACAACAATGGCTCATAAAAACTAACAAATGGACGTAAAAATACACTGTAAAACAGTTTAATTTTGAAGGATATTCCATGAATATTGCATGACTATGCAAGAAACCTTACGAAAAACAAAACCATTTTCATGCATCTTACCTTAAATCTGAATTTAATCATTTTATATTTCACCATTCGTCGCCCATCTTGCAACTAAAAAAGGTGAATGAGCAAATACCTTTCCATAAAACTAATTTTGATTGGACTATTCGCGATCACGTGCTTCAATTTCACAGTTATGTCTATCATGATTGGTCAATCCAGCTTACTAGAATCTCTCATTTATTATTCAATCGCTGGAATAGTCTCCCTACATACATTGTCGCATATTTATCGTTATGACTGTTAGACCACTTTAATGTGACCATTGCATAGCACAGTTCAATGAAATAAGACATCTTCTTCGGTTGAAAATTGGAGTTGCAGACAATTACATTTATTTATATGGCTGTTCAATATGGAAGCACATTGTCGGGCTCTGGAGGAATAAAAAGACACGCCTTTCTCGCTTCGAGTTGGTGTTCAGCCAATGAAATGCAAGCTGAGGAGTTGCAACGTAAACGTTACTACTATTTGTATGCAGTTACTATGTGACCTATTTTCAAATAGGCTAGACCAGGGCCGCAACATTTTCTTGCAGCCGCAAGCACGCAATGTATTGCGTCTGTTACTTTTTATAGAGTAACCAATGGGTGTAAATTTCACATGGTCACTTATTGATATTGTATAGCAGATCCTGATGCGCGTTTGCATTAATTTTCCTTGACGGATTAAATGTTATAAATATGCAGCAAGGATGTCAGTCCACAACCTACACAAACACGTAAGGGGGGGGGGGGGGTACTCTGGAAAATATTGATGCCATGGGGAGTTGGAATGTGGATCCCGAACCCCTACCTTATCGTAGACTAAATTTTATGCCAATTTGTAACTCCATTATAGACCGATATTTTTAAAATGCACACCCCTTCATAGTTAAGTTTTATGTAAGTAAGTAAGTAAGTAAGTAATTTTTCCAATTTTGGGCCCAGAGGGCATACAAAGAATATACATAAAACCACAGAAGGAAAAAGTGCATCCAAATGATAGATAAAAGCAAACTTTCCCGCAAATAATAATTTCTCAGCTGAAATTATGTTAAAAATTATATTCAATCCATGGAATATTACCAATTATCACCTATGGATCTGAAATATGGATATCTGATCAAACATGACTTAATGATGCGGGCCCTTGGAAACAGAAGGTACTGGTTTCCTGTTGGCGGTCACACCGCCTTTGGGCTTGGATCTTTCCTCCGAATTGCTCCAGTACAGTGAATGTGGTTACAGTATTCAGAGCTCTATATGTTCCTTGAGTGTGCTCCAGCCAAGGATTAGGGGTTATCCAGTGTTACATCAATCAATCAGTACACCACTTAAACATTTCAGAAGAGACAGAAAGTGACTTTTTGTATTATTTGTTCTATTTTTCCGCCGAGAAGTGTTATAAAATCCGGGTCTGATCACGGCGAAGATAGAAACATTCCGCTTCTAATTCGCTTGCGATCTGTCAAAACACACATGTGTGGAGAGTGTTCCACTTCGTCGGTCAAATGTAGATGATAACTCTCTAGCTCCCAAAACACCTTCAACCGGGGAGAAAAAATGAAATTAAAAACCGGGCCAAATATATCGCGCACTCTCAAGATAATTAGTTGATTTTTATGAATATTTTTTTGTTTCAAATTTGTCCTTGTGTAACGGTGAAGTTCTCTTTGCGATCTGAAATTAACATACCGGCTGTCCCTGATTCAAAAAACCCGTGAATTTTTAATGAAAAGATGCTGACTGCAAAAATTTATTCATATTTATGGAATAAACTTCTTTAAATATAACTGGACTGCTGTCCAGATTCATAAATTGAAATGGAGAGACCGATACATCATTTGATCACTATAACACAAATCATAAATTATACACCAATTTGATTACTGACATGACGAGAGAGAGAGAGAGAGACGGAGAAGAGGAGAGAGAGAGAGAGGAGAGAAGATGAGGAGAGAGAGAGAGACGACGAGAGATGAGATGAGGAGAGACGAGAGAATCAACATTTAACAAACTGCCAAAGAACTCATACAAAAAACCAGTGGTTCGTGTCTTTACAAGCTTCTCGTCGTTGGTGTTGTTATTTCCATTTTAGTGAACTGCTACTGGTGATGTTTAACAAAAAACAGAGAGAGAGAGAGAGAAGAGAGGAGAGGAGAGGAGAGAGAGAGAGAGAGAGAGAGCACTGATCCACAGAAAATGAATGTAAAATTATTACAACAACGCGTTGTTGTGAACAGGTAATAGTGCACACCTTTTAACATTTGAGAAACACACTGAAGTCATAAAAATCCTAAATAAAAGCAACAGTCTTACCCTATCATGTTTCAGCCATCAAGCGCCTCATCCGAATTAACAGCATAAGAGGTGTGAAGTCAGTGAGATTTTGCGCCATAATTCACCATTAGGGTTGTCTTTCTAGCGATTTGTGATTATTTGGACATAAAAGCTGTCGTGTATAGTTTTTTATCTTGATGAAAAGGCAATAAAATTGTTTATATTGCCCTCATAACCATACATCTTTGTCTCTTACTTTGCTTTCGTTCAGGCAGAATTTATGGCACAGTAGTGTCGCTTAACGATTGGCGGAGAATAAAACAATTATTATTTTACTTATCTCGCCTAATTGATTCGATGCTACTGTCATTAAAATTTCATAGTTTTATCATAGAAACAGCGAACATTTATGACTACACGAGAAGAACATTTATGGCTCATAAAAATACCAGCTTTGCCCTGGGTTACATGCGACAGTTAGCTGTTTGATGAAGAACGATAACAGACAATGGGGCCGTATGCAGCTGCAGTGATTTACCTGGGAAATTTGTGCATATTACAGCATGTGGATCGCGTCTATCGGAGAGAACACCGGGCCCCAGTAAGGACAACTTTGTCTTCATCTTGCACGCGGATGACGTTTAACATTTTGAAGGTTCACATCGATCTCCATACAACATAACAACAATAAAGATTTGATGGATTGTGATGATACAATTATCAACTCTGTATCCTTAGATATCATTTTGTCTTGGAATTGGATTTGTTTGATCCACTGGTCATTGTGTTACATACATACAAACTCCCTCGTAACATCACCGGACTGATCTCAGCTGGAGACTGCCACTGGTGACAAAAGGACATGATTACCTAAAACGTCCTACCAGACGTTAGCTGTCAGCATCTTGGATCTAAATGGATAGTTCTTTTTTCATGCAGGTTATTTTCTGACAGTTCTGCCTCTATGTTGTACATCTGGTAATAGCATTACCGTTTCAAGTATTTGAAACAAATTGAGTGTGAAAAAGAGATCTTTCAAATTCTTTTTCAACGGAGTGCCATTACTCAGTGGCGATTGTGCGTCGTCGGATGCTACTGATATCAGCTACGAAAGCTTTCATGTAGCGTGCTTTTTTATTAGATTTTCTTACAAATGTAACATAATTGCATAATTATCGTGAAGGCTTAGAAATACCATATTGCAGACGATTGATTTTGCCTTCTAGAGCATGCACTCATCATTTGTTCGTTCGATCTAGGTGTCTGCTCTATGTAAATTAATTGCCTATCTCTGTCTTCCCGTCCACAACTACAATCTACGCCGGACGTTCGAATATTAAATTTTGAATGACTTGGCTCTGTTGATATAGAACTACTCATGATTTCAGACGAGTACAGAATAATAACAGAGGAAATATTCGGTAGAATGGCACATTTGTCAATATCAAACTGACCCCATGAGTCTTGGGTACCATAAATCTACAATAATGTTTGATTAATACAACCGTTGAATTAGAACCTTAATTTGATATGCAAAAGCAATTAGTAGCTGTAAATTAGGGGCGACCACTCGCTGATGTTGTTCCCTGGCCCGTGGATGACGAGTGACCTAGGAACCGGGGTTAATATTCTTGGATTTCTTATCCTCGAAAAGGGTCCGATAAGTGACGTCATATTTCTCTCATACCCTATGTATCTCCATTATCTCTCTGCGCAATGCTTAAGATGCCAGACGATGAAGGAAGCGGCTATCGGGAGTTGTAAAATTCTATTCACAAAACATCAAAAATGTGGACAAATCTAAAAAAAACCTAATGAATATTTCTTAATAATGATAATGAAATTTGAAATAGTATGAGTCGTTTGGCTCTAATCATCTAACATTCATAATTCCTTTGCAGCACTTGTCGTAGATAGAGGTGGATTAGCATGCATGTATTGAGCTGAACAAGACTTAAGTAATATAGCATTGCTATCCAGAATTTTTTTTGTACAACAAAGGGGAAAAAGCTGAATCTAGGCCTCGTCAATGTGTACACTGAAACGCCATTAATGCTCAGTCACGCCTGGCTGATGAAAGGAGAATGACGTCACATGAATTTCACAAATTGTGACAAATGATCCCAAGAACGCGAAGCTTGACATCCTCAATAGTTTAGAATATCAGCTAATGAGTTGTATCATTTGCTGAAAATGTTTTTAGTCGACGTTGATAAAAGCTATCATTCAATGCACAAAATTGATGATTGCATAAAATAAGCAACTGCAAAGAATATCTTATGTAAATTTCTGTTATTTTCACATGGCTACCTTTTAATCAAATCAAAACAACAAACTGTAAGTCTATACAAAATCATAACGAATTTCCTCTATCGTCTATTATCATTATATTTCATATTAAGGAATAAAAGCATTGCTTTCCAGCTGTTCCATTTATTTCATTTTTATTTTATTTTAATATTTTTTGTCTCATATTCATATTTTTTAACTTCGTTCTCTCCTCCTTTTCGCATCGATAATCGAGTACCGGAAATAAATTGACAAAAAACGAAGCTTTTCATAAGCTACTAACGTGTTCGGAATCACGTACTCATGTTGACCATAAAAGAAAATATTTGAATGTTCAGTGCTACATATAAAAAGGTTAATGATCAATCGTTTTTCATAGGAATTAATGATTCAAAACACATGTTTCCCATGCAGTAGAAACTTCCCGTAGGTACATCACCTCTGGCAAAACTACAGTTGTAGTATTTTATGTGTATACGAGTCGCTATACAATGTTCTCTAAACAAACTATATACAAATTTAACGTTATAGTTCGTTGTGGAAGTCATTTTTCTGACTTTTGTACTTCAAGGACCGTTTTATTCGTAGAGTCAAAATAAGCCTATAATCTTGATTTGTTCCCTTGATTTTTAGTCTTGTAAGTAAGTTTGTTTCTCGATGTATTCCATTACCGGTATTGCTCCCGTAAACAAGCTTTGGTTCTTGATTTGTTCCTTTATTGGTATTTTGGTTTCTGTAAACTAGCTTTAATTCTTACTTGTTTTAGTTTATTAGTATACCGTAAGCAAGCTTTGGTTCGTAGTTTGTCCCCTTATTGGTACTACATGTATAAACAAAGATATGGTTGGTTTGTTTGTTTTGTACGGCCCTTTGAGAACATCGATATCTTAACCTGTCTCCAACTGTTGTAGCTGTAAATACATGTACCGGGTATGTATAGCTTTCTGGAAATATACTGGAACAGACTAGAGAGCTACGTATGATCCATCTTTATCAACATTTGCAAATTACGGCACAATAAAATCTTTGCATATTTGAGGCATTATATCATCGCCGTCTCAGAGATGTAATACAGAAACTTTACATTATTTTACCACTATACATGTACCTTTGTCCAAACATACCTTCAAACTTTTTTTAAAGCATCGTGCAAACAGAAAATGAGTTCATGTAGGCTTGTTAGATAGTCAATTTGAATCCCAGTTTCTGTAATTTCCACATTCAAGCTCTTTCTAAACAATAGTGACTATGTCAACTGATATCCCTAATTTAGTTGAAATGTTTTTATACATGTATATAGGATTGAATACTAATAGAACTAAATTCACATCTTTCGTTAGTCTACTCCCCATTCCCGCGACTCTGTTTTTAAACGGAGTGGCGAGGAACAAACTATGTTTTCATAACATTCCACGGTTACTTTTCAATACTCAAAAGTTTATTTTACAATTAATGGAATTATACATTAGTTATTCTATATTGATTATTCGTGTTTGTGTTAACACAGTGTTATCAGTCCAAGGCAACATTGTGCAGCTCTGTTTGTTTCCATATAAAAACGCATGCCATTTATTTAATATGACGAAAAAATGTTAGGCTAGACAGAAGCTTTCCCCCAGCCACAGTTTTGTTACATCTTTAGTGGAAATAAAAGTGGAGCTTAAAAAAGGTCTATGTTTTTGATAAATGAAAACAGAATATATGCCTTGTTTTTGATATTATGATTTGATAAAATAATCAACGGCTTCGAATTGACTTGCTACCTAACATGGCTACTTCAACAAACGAAATAATTTGAAGATGTGAGTTTTCGGTAAAGGGGTGTTAGAACACAAGCCTATAGCGGTAAAATATGTTAAGATTTTTTTCTATCGTATTTTGTGAGATGGCGAGGCAAGAACATATTTTTTATAAGGTTCCAACCTTGATCAGATTTTATTTTGTCGTTTTTATTAGATCTGTGGCACACTGATCTCAATAATTTCCACGAGGGCTGCAGATCTATATATAGCTACAGCTGTAGGATCACAAATTTAAACCTATACTTAGCACTTAGAACAGTACATGTAGCAGTGATGGCTTTTTAACGTGCTAACTCCTGTCACACCACGGGATCGTCGTATTTTAAGGTCATTTCTTGGTTTGCTTGTCTGTTAATCCGTCTGTTAATCCTCTAAACAAGCTTTTCGTTTTGTTATAAACTTCTTTTTTGACAAGGTATCCTAATTTTGGTCCTTCAAAGACACGTTGAGACCTGATTTGTTGCCACTATTGCCCTACATTTGTATGAAATGAATAAGCTTTGGGTTTTGCTTATTCTCTAATTGACCGTATTAAGTACTACTGGTTCTTTCTTTATTCCCCTACTGATCTCGTAAAAACACTTAGTCTCTAGCGTATTCACTTATTGGTCCTATAATTTAGATTTGTCGTTTGCTATATTTCTTCATCGGTCCTATAAACAAGATTGGGCTCTAGCTCTTATTGATCGTATAGTTTCTCTGTTCCCTTGTAGACCTGTAACAAGATATATCTTTTGTTCTCTTACTTATCACCAAAACAAATTTTGTTCTTTTTTTATATTTGACCTATGAATAGCTTTGGTTCCTGCAATGTTCTTTTGTTTCCATAAACAAACCCACTGTACCAGATTTGTACCTTTCATCTTGAGAAGGGCGAGGAGCAAAATAGTAAAGAATCGCAGTCCTTTTCCAATTGTTGCTGGAAACAAGTATAATGTGATTTTCGAGTTGTCCTAAGCTGAAATTGAATACGAAAAACAAAGTTCTACATTTTGGTTTGAAATACCACTGTATATGACTGCTCGTAGCATTGCGCGCTTTATCGTCTCGTCTAATATATAATTATAACAGAATAATGCCTCCGAGGGGGCTTCTTCTTTTTTATTTTGTTTTTGGGTTTTTATTATTATTATTATTTTGGGGGGTTGGGTTGCATTTTTTTTTTTTTTTTGGCGTTGTGTATTCTATATTCAAAATTTAAAAAATCACATCCTGTTCCGGAATATCAAAATTCGTTATTAAGATGTTTCTTTTTGAAACAGAAAATCCTCTTCTGATCAGAAAGTGATGGGCAAATGTGTAGAATATAATTTGATTATGATTTCATACTAATCATACATTTTGAAGATATTTTTCTTATTGATACATGTTTCAATATATTCTGTCGAAATTTTCTTTACTTTTTAAAATGCAAAGGTACACTTTTTAATGTTTGCTATCATGGAATTTTGTTTCTTGTCAGCAACGTGATCTCGTGGGATCCAAAAATATTATTTTTAGCTTTCGACTTGAATATTTTGTATAGTTATCTGGAGTAAATCCGGGATTCTAACGGCCAGGTGAATTATAAGTAATTTAAATCCCCCTTCATAACATTGTATTGCAAACTGTAGAAAATGCAATTTTCTATGTAAAAATGTAGGCGCATTTTAATTGGGTACACTGAGTGTAAAAACAAGTAACATAATTTTCAAACCATTGTTATATATAAGCAAATGTTAATTTTCTGACACTTCCGGACACACGCTATACTTAACAAAGATCTCAGTGAATGTTTTGGTATATGAGAAAGCATGCGCAGCGATCAATCTCGTATATCTTATAAAGAATACAAAATTAACTGAAAAGTATACATTTAACACCTGTCGAAAGTTTTGTATACCGTACTTCCAATATGGACCTTTAATTTACGATAATCAAAACCCAACATTTTGCAAATTGTGCATATACTTTTTCCTACTATATTTTTTAAATAAAAAATACCTATCTGTTTATTTGATACGAAAATATAAGTTTATGTAGTCATAATTGAATATTTATCCACACATTTTGTCCACATGAATAAAAAAAAATAAGGACTGATATCGTCTGTGATACCTTTGACATACATGTACACGAAGATCGTGTCGTTCAAATAGATTATATCTTAATTTCTTACAATTAACGCACATGTATTTCTAATACCTATATGCATATATGTCCTTAACGCAATGAATTTTAACGTAATTTCGTTTCCAAAGGACCAAGTTATACGTTGATTGTTCTGTTCATATAAGTAAAAAATACAAGATGGATTCAAAATTGGGTAATATACAATCCATTTTACAAACAAAAATATATGGAATTGCAGAAATAAGGAATCAGTCAATTATATTGTGTAGCGAACACAGCGTAGGTCACTTTATGTTTAAAAATCTGGCTACAACTTACTAGATTCATCTAAAGGTCGTACGGGCAAGATCTCTTTGTAAAATAAAAAAAAATTCATTGCAGAATTTAAAAAAAATTTCATATAAAATTTTCTCTACGAATTGTTGTTTCGCAACTAGGATTGCAAAATGATGTGGTATTCCAATTTGCGAAAGAACTTCAACAATGTTTAAAGTGGGACAAATTGCAGATTGATATGGATTTTCATATTAATAGACGATATACTTTGTATCTCCACTTGGTATTGTCAAATCATAATAAACTCTGTGAAATAAAATTTAAATGTAATACATTTTAGACATGTTAGATATATTTCCACCGCATTGAATTAGCGAGTATATTATATATATCCTTAACTTATATGCTCGTCATGATATCAATTTCCTCTTTTTTCTTGTTTTCATCCTCCGCTTTTGAAGTTTTCATCCTCCCTGTTTGAAGGTCTCATCCGAATGACTCTGCTTTGTACATTGTACTTATAAAATTACAATTTCCATTTGGCTTTTCATCTGACATTTCTTTTATAGTTTGAGATGATAAGCTGATACATGTAGTTACAATCTATTTCACGATGTATATTTCCTATCCTGTGACGATATATATTCCATGAGGCGATATATTCCTATGACATTATACAGTTATTGACTTTTGGTGAGGTATATAATCGAGACTGCGGATGAGGCCCTAGTCAACCAAAAATTGACCATGTCCGTATAGTCACGAGTACACCAAATCCAAGATTAGTAACTGCTTAATTAAATGATCAGTTTTACAGTAGATTTTATAGTTTTTGTATTTCTTAATGATGATTTTAAATAATGTGCACCTTAACACGTTATCATGATTTAACAACCAAAACAGAGAAATTCTAACATTAAAATATATTCTCAGTTTTTCACGGTGGAGATCATAGTGCTTGACCAACGGCGTTGAATTTGACTTACCGATATACTATTATGCTTTAAAACACGCAATTTGATTGGTCGACAAATTGTCAGCAAATGAGGAAAATTTCGAATAAACCTCCAAAAGTTAATATTGAGGTGAACTCCCCGACGTACAAACCAAAGAAGATCGTCTGGACCAGTCAGAGGGCATCGAAATTCCCGATCATTCAAGAAAACGAAATATATATATTCATTGTGTTGCGACATGGTTTTTTTCTGTGATGTGACGATATGCAATCCTGTGGCATGAATATGTACATGCATATTTCCTGTCACATGAAGAAGTATGATTATTCCCGATACGTTACGGTGTGTCTTGTTCCCTGTGACGTCAACATACTTTCAGGACTGTGACGTCAGATGCAACTTCTTTGTGTATTTCTTGTGACGTGAAGATGAATATTCCCTGTGACGTAAAGGTGAATATTTTCCATAGAGAATTTATTACATGCTAAAATTCATATCTGCCCGATCGGCTCCATATCAGTCCGACAGCTGAATGTCCGAGGGTTGATATGGAGCCACTCGGTTTGATATGACATGATTTGGACTTTGGCATGTAATATTCTATTTGTAGTTTGATTAAACATTCTTTTTGAAGAATTTATCGATGTGTAAACTCTGGGCATTTTACTCACAAACTGAATAAAAGTTACGATAAATTCTTCAAAAAGAACGTTTAATTCTTATCATTCCAATTGCTCACTGTATTAACAGTTCAAAGAATTTGAATAGTTCCTTGCATTACGTTATTCGTTATTACGTCACGTTTCGGATATTCTCGTTTAGCTTTAATTTTGTCCAACCAAAACAACTGTAATAAAGGACATTGTTATACTTTCATGTAAAATACTCGAATCTGATTAGACAAGGAACAGTTGACAAAACATACTGTTTCCCTCAGAGAATAGAAAACACGCCCTCCAGGGTGATAGTATCTAGCAACGGGAAACATTACTTAAAGACGGGTAACAATATGAAAAATTGCTACATGCGTCAAATTTATGCACGTACGGTTCGCCGTAGATTGTTAGACGACGTCGTTTGAGCTTTGTGATAAACGCAATTACCACCACTGATATACGAAACATCGCATGACAGTGATCAAATTAAACAGACAAAACGGTTTGTTGTTTTTATAATATATAAATAATGACTGCAAGAGAGGGTTACAGTGGAAATTGTCACCCCGAGAAAACCATTGTTGACCGAGGCGTTAGCCGAGCTCAAACAATTATCAAGGGTGGACTATTCCACTGTAACCCTCTCTTGCAGGCATTATTTATTATATTATACTGAATGTCATGGATTACGAACTCTAATGCAACTGTTTTGATCAAATTGACCAATGTACTGAGTAAATGCGCATTAGGTCTAACGAGATGGAAAGCTTTCGACTGTGACGTCATAATACTGTGGCGCAAAAACATAACGTCAAGCATAAACATTGCAAAACTTGACTAATAAGATTTAACATCAAGAAAAATTGCAGAATGGGATTACCTAGCTTTCCATTTGTGATTTGCGACCATTGATGCTGGTTTAACAATTTCAAACATCCGTGTTTACCGGCTCCGCTTATGCACACTAGAATGGTGAACCGTACGCGCATAAATTTCGCGCATTCAACATTTTTTTAGAATAACACCCGTTGTCAAGCAATGTGGACCGTTATTACGTTCTCACACACTGTGGGCGCGGTTTGATCATTCAGCGGTGACAGTCTATTTTATCAAAGGTTTCTCAACCAATCAGAATCAAGTATTTACATGAAGTATAATATCATAAATATGCATTAGTTGAGGGTAACATTGAAAATGACATTGCTTTTCTCGAGGTGAAAATTCTCAATTACATGCAATATTTATATATTGGAATCATCATATGCATATACTGTACTTTTTCATGCTTAATAGTGTATGCGAACGGTATAGTGTTTAATTTGATACGGAGTCCGGTAGCTGATTTTGTGGAATGTTATTCTTTTTATCACACGTGGGTTGCTACATGTACATTACTTTACTATGGTATAGAGCTTGATACCATGATTTTCTCTCGTAAAAACCTAGCAACATTGATTTACTTTGATGATAAATATTTGATGAATTGATTAACTATAATGGTAAAATACTGTGATACATTAATCTGTAATTAAGTTATTTTAAAAATTCCCATACATTGATTTACTAAATATGTTGATTGTTACGAGCGATTGCGTAATTTACGCATGATATGTATTTTTGCACGCCGGTCTGATATGTGACATGACTTTTCGAACCAGTCGTTAATAGTGGCTATCATGGCGTCATCCGTATTACGCGGTGCAGAGTCGGCATAATCATTACCAAGTTTATGATAAATAATATTACACTTTTATGCAAAAAAAAAATAAAAAATACATATGTATAATTGGCCAAAAACAATTGAAAAAAAAAGAAGATAATTATTCCCTCTAAGAAAGCAATAACCCGCTCCAAGGTGAATGTATCTTGCAACGGGTAACATTATTACTTGATAACGGTTGATATTATTGGTACCGTATAAGATAATACATTATAAAAATCATCACATGCGTCGAATTTATGCGCGTATGGTTCGCCGTAGATTGTCAGACGACGCGAATATACAAAACATTCACCAGAGGTAAACAGTACATAGTTGAAGTGATTTACAATCTCCGGACTAAGCACCTCCTTTCTGTTGTGATTGGTAGAAAATGCATGATGTGAAAATTGTCTTAATAATGCCGTTTTGTCCAAGGGAGTTATTTTTTTCTATGATCTAATTTACGTACGAATTAACAATTTAACAAGAAACGAACCAAGAAAATTGCAATTAATGGAATTTGATACACGACTATTACAAGACTTTTATATGATATTATTATTCAAAGAAATAATTTCAGTTTTTTGCGTGAAAACCGAAACACACTCGTTATTTTTTGTTTTGTTTGCTTTTCTATTAAAATTATATGGATTTAACAGGGGTGGGAATAACACTTAGAACTCCTATATGGCTTATCCGATAGACTTGAAAATTTGTTGTTGAAGGACAAATGGGTCCAATTAGTTTCCTTAAAGTTATCGTGGACAAGATAGACTGGAAACTTTTGATGTGCATATTGTCAAGACAGACGTTTCTACTAGTTATGGTTGATCTAAGTGAGGTCGAGTGTGGGTAGAGAATAGCTTGTGGACACTTATTATATAGACGTGAAACTTTGTACAATGTATAATACCTTGATCTGCATGTTGTCAGGACAGGGGGGGGGGTCCATTCATTTCTCTACAAGTTATGGGGGGATGCAAAAGAGGTTTGGATGCATTTAAAAGCTTGTGAATTGAACACTTATTCTAGATATGACTTATCGGAATTATTGAAACTGAGTACTGATGTCTACATAGATGTATATACATGTACTAAAATTGACGAATGTATTTACTCAAAAATTACTACCTCATTGTGCATTGTCTTTACTTGTTTATGACCAAATGGGCCCTGATTCGGTAATAATACTATTCTAACATAGTTGCACATTGTTACATTCTAATATAGGGAACAGTGGCTTTTGATCTTGTGAAGAAAATGTATGTACTTGGAATAGGGTATACAGTACGTTTTGTAAGGATACATGTATCTATTTTGGCACATTTCAAAAATGAAATAAAAGAGATGATTCAACTTCACTCTTTAAAGTTGTTGCTAAAGACGTAAGCTTTTTAAATAAGCTATACCTGTCTACTACTAAACGGTTTACAGTGCATATAACACCCACTGTAATAAAACAAATATTGCATGTACATGTAGTTGAGGGTAGCACTAAGAATCTTGGCTCTTCGGCATGCCTCGGTTTACAATGGTTTTCTCGGAGTGAAAATTTCCAATGTTGTCCGTGGGGGTCCGAGCTAGAATAGGTCCCCAGCATCCCCTTGCGTGTCGTAAAAGGCGACTGAATGGGGCGGTCCTTCGGATGAGACGGAAAAATCCGAGGCTCAGTGTCACAGCAAGTGTGGCACGAAAAAGATCCCTCCCTGCTTAAATTTGCAGCCCTTCAACGGCAATGGTGATGAAATATTCTCGAGTGGGACGTAAAACTATACATAATCAACCAATCCAATGGTGCCTTCATGCAGTAATTATACAACTTCAGAGAAGTGATATTTGCCTTGACCAACGGCGGAGGTTGATATCACTTTTATAGGGTTAAAGCGATGTGTAAACTGGTATCAGAAGTCCACATTCCACCAATTAAAGTACTTATTAAATGGAGCTGAAATCTCACTTCAAACTGCTGCATCCTGGACATTTTGACGTACACATGAATTTCCTGTGGGAATGCACAAGACTACTAGTTAGGCTGGGGCCGTTTTAGGTCCCCAGCGGGTGCAGGGATGACCCTGGTATATACTTGTCCCCGAAGCTGTGAGACTCTAGCATTTTCGTTTTAAATTTTTTTTTGTCATTTGATAAATAATATATTTTCCCTTTGACATGACGATGTTTCGTGTATCAATACCCTGTGTACTGTTTCACTTTCATGAAGCTCTTCGCGGTTTATGCCCTCATGTATTTTAAAGTAACATAATCTGTATTTATACGAAAAATTAAATCTTTCAGATTTTTTTTTTCTATGTATACATCTAATAAAGTTATGCTTTCATACGTAATTACAACAATGAAAGTAAAAAGATACACAAGAACAACACACTTAATTCTAATTCTGTAATAATATTACCAACCTATGAAAAATAACAGAGTCGCCTGAGATGTAAGCATGCGCAGTACTGTATTATTGTTTTGCGATGTATACACATGACCTTTTTCTCTTTGTTAATGATAGCATACGTATTTAATAACATGTCATAAGTATCTAATCATGTATTTTTGCATTTACAATTCAGAAATACGTCGAATATAAGCTATTTACTATAAACATTTCAAGCGTGATTTTGAATTCTACTTCCATATAGAGATCGCATCACTATGACGTTTCCCTTTTTATGCGCCCCGCCAAATAAAAGTCTGGACCCGGGGGCATATAGTGTTTACCCTGTTCGCGTCATTCCGTGCATTACTGTATTCCTACATCCGTCATCAATTTGGTTCCGTTCATTTCTCTGTCAACGGGTTGCAACCACATTCAACAAACTCAAATTTGGTATATGAGATATATCACGGGAATAGCAGGTCCAAGTTCGAAAGGGATGGTTATAGTCCCAAATGATGTTTTGACAGAGTTAGCCCTAATTCGAACTTAGAAACAAAATCAGAAAGTTTTTTCGGTTTCCGTTCATTATCTCAGCAACGGTTGCACACATTCAACTCAAATAATTGGTATATGGAATATTCACAGGAATATTTGCACGGTCAAGTTCGAAGATGGTCATGGTCGATGATTTTTGACAGAGTTAGCCCTCTTGAACTTAGAAAAAAATTCAGAAAAATTTTTCGTTTCGTTCATTAATCTCATGCAACCGGCTGCACACGATTCGAACTCAAATTGGTATTATGGAATATATCCACGGGAGATATTGCCAGGGGTCAAGTTCGAAGATGGGTCATGGATCCATGATTTTTGACAGAGTTAGCCCTCTTGAACTTAGAAAAAAATCAGAAATTTTTCGTTTCCGTTCAATTATCTCTGCAACGGTTGCACACATTCAACTCAAATTTGGTATATGGATATATCACGGAATATGCAGGTCAAGTTCGAAGATGGTCATGGTCCGATGATTTTTGACAGAGTTAGCCCTCTTGAACTTAGAAAAAAATCAGAAATTTTTTCGTTTCCGTTCATTATCTCTGCAACGGTTGCACACATTCAACTCAAATTTGGGATATGGATATATCACGGGAATATGCAGGTCAAGTTCGAAGATGGTCATGTCCGATGATTTTTGACAGAGTTAGCCCTCTTGAACTTAGAAAAAAATCAGAAATTTTCGTTTCCGTGCATTATCTCTGCAACGGTTGCAACACATATTCGACTCAAATTTGGTATATAGATATGCCACAGTTCATGCATCACCCTTACAATTTTCTTCATTAGACTTCACTGTAGGCGGGGGCATTCGTGTCGCACCGACACATCTAGTTCCATTATATAGAACTGCCACGTTGTAGACACGTCGTCTTTTTAGGCTTATTTCTCGCTGGTTTTTTACATTTTGACGGGCAGATTTCGTGGTTCACATTTTACCGTTTATATATTTGATTTCCTTAAAAAATCACAGTGTAATAAAATATCAAAAAAGATACATATTATGTTACTTTAATAAATGAAATTTTATGTTTCACATATCCATTCTACTTCCAATTTGATCGGAATCCCAAGCCGTTGAAATAGATGTTCTGCATTATCAATATTCATACGCGCATTGTACACAACTAATACACATTCATGAGGAAATAACTATCATTGCAGTTTATACAGAGATATAAAAGGGCACTGGAAATATAAATATGCAAATTGCCATGCATACATTCTGTTTGGGATTGAATGTTCCTTCGCTCTCTATATATTTGGTATCATCATCATCAGTGACCTTGCGATAATAGCTTTCAGAAGTGTGCCTCGAACACACCGCTAGAGTTGAAGTGACTACGTACAACAAATATGCAAACAACTCTGATGAAATACTTGTTGTCGGAACATATCGGTGTTAAAAAATGTCGAATCAAAGGGTAAATAAACTAGTGTTTTACAAATTAATTTGTATATTTATATTCTAGAGAGAAATATATATCTGTTAACATAACGCATTGATAAATGGGCGATAATAATTATCTCATTAGTGTTTCTAGCTATAAAGCTTAAGAGTTCTTTACTTCATAATCTGTACAAGTAAAGGCATTCCTCAAGCGCCCCTGATGGTTACCAAGGTTAATAACCAGCGGGTTAAATGTCAGGGATAAAATCTTTAAGGCAGTCACATACAAATGACGTCACTTAATTGCCATTTCTCCTGTACTAACATAGAGTACTTTTAACAATATGGAAGAACGTGACGTTTCTATGACCCAATTCCTTTGTTATTTTTTCTAACATGACGTCACCATGACCTAAATAGTAAGATGTTAATGTAAACCGTCCAAAAATTGTTACTTGAGAATTCTTTTTTGACTCTAATCAAATTCCTATTCAATCATTGACGCTAAACGTAATATTTTAAGGATGTACTTGCAAGAGATTAGAATACAGCCTACTGTGAATTGATTCGTTCGCAGCATGAGGATCCCTAGAATTTCTGAAACGTAAATCTGGTAAAGTAGTTGTGGAAATCAAATTCATAACAAATTATCACTCATCCCTGAACATCATTATTGAAAAATAAAGCTTGCATTAATTCTCGCTGCGTTTCTTATATATTGGGAAATTGATAAATGGGTGTATATTTTTATTAAATGAAGACTTCATTATGATATCTCTGCGCATTATTAATCGGTGTTAAAATTCACATATCAATTTTCTACATATCATGTATTAATTAAATAGGCATTCAACTATCAACTCATTGTTTATATGCAATATCATCTTGAAGATCTAGCTTGTTTCGTATAATTTGATATCTGTAAAATCAAACAAAATTGAAAGAGTTAAAATTGAAAAATTATACAACCTGATTGTATGTACAATCTTTTCAAAATTATTTCAATAAGATCCTTCTGGAGTTCGATTTTTATAAAGGACAGTTATTCTTTAAAAGTCCTTCTTACAATTTATCAATAATAGCATATAAGGTTACAATATGACTTTCTATTACTCAATTACTACATGTAACAGAATAGAAGTTATTCAAATACATGTATCTCGGAGATTTTGTTAACTGTGTTTCAGAAATTACACGTCAACTGAAATGTGGTTGTTTTAACGAATATAGCGTATTAATTATTTTACACGAATTGAAAAATTATTTTGGGGGAAAATCACCAATATATTCTACAAAATGCAATATTTCTTAATCAAATATTTGCAGTTACATCTAGCAATCGTAANGGTGTCAGAAATTGCACGTCAACTGAAATGTGGTTGTTATAACGAATATAGCGTATTAATTATTTTGCACGAATTGTAAAAATATTTTGGGGGAAAATCACCTATATATTCTACAAATGCAATATTTCTCAATTAAATATTTGCAGTTACATCTAGCAATCGTAAACACAGTTCTTTCACTCTCTCTGTATTCTTAAAGATTCCATTTCATGTCAAATTTGAATGTACAAAGCTGAAATAGACATCGGAAAGCATATGACAATTGATACGATACTGAATATTTGATATCATTGAATCAAGCACAATTTTCTGAAACAAAATAATGGGTTTTTTTAATGTATTATTTTATTATAATCATTATTATTTTTTGGTGGGTGTGTTTAAATTCACTTCATTTATTTGTTACTTTTTAACAACATTGAGGGTTTTTTTCATTGAACTATATAAATGTTGGTCCCATTAATAAATTCAGATTAAAAAAATAAAAAAGAAAGAAAAATATGAGCTCTCTTGATAATTTGTACACAATTATGTTCCAGTATGTTGTATTTACATGGTGAAATAATACATGCATGATTAGCATGATAAGATTGCTAGTTTCATGCAATGCTGTGGATTAATTAAAATCATTTCATTGTTACAGAACTTTTTTCAAGCTGCCGATAGTGGAGTTCCATAATAACAAATATGTTTTTTTATTCAGAATTCATTACATTCTCATTTACGGTTTGTGATAAATTTCTGTAAATAGTTTTATTTTCATACTTATTTTGATTTTTGGATTACATAAAATTTCTTTAACTAGAAAATTTCTTTTTAAAGGTTAATTTAATTCCCTAGAAATTCACAATTGTTTTTAAAACGAATTAAATTTCATTGGGTGTGTGAAGGGGCGATGGACACCGAACGTTGTGTTTTGGGATGATTTTATATAACTTTAATAATTCCTCTGATTATTCTTCTTTTTCAGGAAAAGAAAAATAAACCAAGCAAACATATAAGTTTTAAATTATATAAGTATCACACAGTTCATCTGTTTAGCGTCATACAATTTTTAGACAAAGTTTAAATCACAGCTGAAATTTTATAAAAGTTTGTTTATGTTTACTGATTGAAATTGGAAACAACAAAGTTTGCAATGCGACACTCAGGGGTAATTTGTTTATTACCTTAAACGTTTATTGAATGAAGAATAAACGGTCTTTTTAAAAAAATTAAACGGCCGAAAGCTGAAAAAATAAAGCTCAGACCTTTTGCCACAGTATATGCGCTTGTAAGTAGTTTTCTTTTTTAATGTGGTATAGGAGCACTGTTTAACGAAGAAAAAAAAAGCTTAGCTAGATTCAAGTTACCTTGATCTATTAAACCAAAGTATATCTGTCCACATAAGAATCTTTCTGATGAATCAAGTTGTCAAAGTCGCGACTTCCCTCGCCGTGTTGTCCCTAACAATGCACCGCACGACGTCGGTCTCTTACAAACAGTTTTTATATAATTTTTCAAAGTTTGATTACTTATCTATCTTTGAACAAAATAAGTCATTCAGCAACACCACCCGAGTAACCAGACGGAGGAGACTAAGACAGTTCACTTGGACAGAGATCAAACAACCACGTGCTGATGTTCAACTGGATCTTGGGGAGAATTTCAAATTGATTAGAGAACAATAGCACGCGTGTGACTGGGCGGCAGCGGTTAGATATTGAAGTTGCCAGCTTTACAATTAAAACATTTTTAATCAAAGAGTGACATAACAGGGAATGTGAAAGAAAAAAAAGAAAAAACAGGAGAGAAATAAAATGATTAAAAATTGATTTTGAGAAGAAAATTATTTAAAAATTATACAATTTTGCTAAATAGTTATTGATTTCCATTTTGAAGTACGAAGAAATATTTTGTTGTGTCATGATAAAATCATAATTATATTCTATCCTATACGCACTTGCATGTACCTTTATGTACTTGAAATTAAAATTAAAGGTGTACATATAATACAGACAGTAAAATTAAAAGCATGGACAGAAATAGACCTCTCTGCTCCTACAAGATAAGAGGATTAACGTTGCAACCAAAGTATATTTATGGAAATCTACACATGTGGTTTTGTGCAGTCGCATTGTGATTATCAAATGGATTTTGCAGAAAAAAGCAATGTATTTTCATAGATTCATCCAAAACATGCCAAAATTGAATTTCAATATATTGGAGACATTTTGATAAATAGCTGGTTTGTCATTAATCATAGTCTTTAATTAGGAAGATCCGGAGAAAGGTGGATTAGATACCGAGCCCGAAGTTATTACAGGCCGCGGGAAAACATGCCGTTATCTCACACACTTATCGTGTTTTTTGGCAAAATTAAGTGATCGGGAAAAAAAATAACAAAGATAAATGAAGTATCAATATTGGACGAGGTCAATTGCAGGTCCAGGTGTGAACCTGAAAAGTCCAGCGGCAATTGTGACACCTTTTCTTCCAATTGGTACAAGCGTTCAAAATAGTGACTTTTCTCTTGGAGATAATCATGTCTTCAAATTGACATTATAATCATCGTTGACATTTTGCTATGTTTAGTTATTATTTGGGGTTCACTGTTTGATAAGCAAATAATTACCAATTTGACAAGGTGTGGAATGCAGAATTTATGCTAATAGTATAAACAAAAGCCATTATACATGTGCGTGTGTGTGTGCGTGTGTGACACACCTAGTTATACCGCGTTGGCTACTTAGCCTACATCCCTTACACGAATACTACACTAACTATTCATATGCATGTATATTTTTTAAGCATTAATTTCAATTTCAAATGCTTTTCACACGTAGATTAAAGTGTGGGATAAAGCGAGAAAGGGAAACTGGAGAAAACATCAGACGCAATTATTAAATTAAACATAGCTGCAACCTACTTTCTCTGTGATTTTTTTCTCTCACCCAATTATAAAACACAGACATTCGATAGCATATAAGCGGTGCAAAGCTTCAGCGAAGAAAAATCAATATTCTACAGCCACCATCCATTGGTCCTCAATAAAGAAAATAAGTCTCTGGAGAGAGTATGGAACAATTCATGAACTTCCATCGCTATTGGGAGTTGTCTGTTTCAATTACGGAGTGGATAAGGAAAAAAACTGACAATACGTCAAACGGAAAGCGAAATCACAGGGTTCCGCAGCGACCCGCGTTACTTAAATTGTTTCTATGTGAGATTTGTCAATAAAAAGATACAAGATATATTTTCATGTTAGCAGTGTCTACTTTTATTTCACTCTGCCAGAACGGTATCTGGAGCTCTTTAAAGTTGTTGTTGTTGTACATATACTTAGAATTCTGGTACAAGCCGACTGCATGCAAGTTATACAGAAAGGCATACATCGCGAACTTTCAACGTTTATAAATCATATGCTCGCAAAATCACTGGACAGTGCAAATAGCCATTTTTCACTCACTAGTTGGCTGAACATGGCTGTTAGAATGCCCTAATGATCTTCACTGTCAAAATTGGAATTTATGTTCTTGGTTATAGAGCGGTTGTCCACCCTAAGAATCGTATAGTTTCGTCGCGTGGCGCACGACAACATTGACAAATTAGCATATTAATAACACGACCTGTAGTTTTATTAATTTATAGCTACACAACTTTACTAGATGCTTCATAGAAAACATGGTTATACCACTAGTAAAGATAACGGAGGAGTGTCGTATGAATATAAAGTCAACAACATAGATTAATTAGGTGATGTTAATTTTTGCGTAATTCACGGCGGAATATTACTGTTTCGTACACCGTAAATAAATGTGTAACTGTTCGTGAATAGCGAATGAGACTTAGTGCCTAGGTCAGCTTCGGACAATTGGTAGGACGGTCTCCGTTTTAATGTTTCATCGTGTACTGGAAAGTGTACAAATGTTAAAAAAAACTTGAAGCACACCTATTGGACCAGCGCTGTAAACCTTACTAAAATAGACAACAGCGAGGAAAGGCGCTAACAGACATTGTATCGTCAGGGATATTTTCAACAACGGCTCCGTCTATCATATATATCTTACACTGTAAAACGTAGTCTGTTCTGTATGTTTATTTCTGAATCATTATATATTTACATATACGTATACATTTAAAAGATCATGAACAAGAACTTGCAATGCTATATAAATCAAATATCGGAAATACTTCTAGAATCCGTTTGTATAGCTAATAGAAATGTCTTGTACACATTCACGAAGATTGTCAACGGTGTTCTGTTCAATTAAATGTAATGTTCGTGGAGGACGTTACTTTATTTTGTTGGAGGACACATGTTGCAATAGAGGATAACAGTGTATGGCAAGTACAGTGCGAGCTCTCAATAACAAATGTGATGCCTCCATCAAACGCATACAATCAGCTGAGGCGTCCAAGAATGAAACTTGATGCATTCATAATGACAAAATACTAGTATACATTTTTAGAAAATGATTTCGAAAGACCGTAAAAGAGTTTCTGTGTCGTACTTTATGTTTATTTTGACAGAGTAAGAATTATCAACACATACAACTGTAGAGATGGGATTGGTTTTGCTGTAATATGGACATTCGGAAGCTTTCGTGATAATGTAAATGCAGATTATTGAAAGAACATTGAACATATATGATTTTAACTACTGATTACTCCTTCTACCTGATCAAGATATAGGGCTCATAGCAGGTGTGACCGGTGAACAGGGGATGCTTATTCCTCCTAAGTCTTGCATGTCCAGAGGCATGTGGGCTCTTCTTTCAATTTTGTACCCGGATTTATGACATTGATCACTGTTCGTTATCGTCATCTGTTCTCATATGAATTTAGTGCTGTATGATTATCATATGCATATGTATCGTTTAGACCCTAGGGATTAATATAAGGTTGAGTGTTATAATTGTACATGGTGTATGTTTGTGCTTTATATTAAATATTCTATACAATTGCATCGGAAGATCCACTCTCCTTACAAAAAATCTTAGACTCTGAACAACATTGACTGTGTGAGATTGTCTCAGTGTATCAGCAGCACTTTAGGAACATAGCAAACTTCCATTTTTAGGGAAATCGTCGTGGCCGAGCGGGCTAATGCGCTGGATTTGACGGTCTTGCTAGGCGGTGGGTGCCGTAGGTCGCATGTTCGACCTCCAGGTTGGGGTGGAAATTTTTCAGTATCTAGTTGTGATTATTTAGTGAGATTATATATATATTATTATTATTTTACACTGGTCTATCAAACTTGATTGTCAACCTCAGTACTAGTTTTATGCATGAATTGTTTCTTATGTAGATGTTGTTCAGAAGGTGGCAAAGCGTTACGTGTTGTCTGCAAGAGGCGAGGAAACCCTGATTCCCTAATCCTTGTTTCGGAGTTGTAGACTTGTGAAACTAGTATTACACCGGGACAGCATGGCCGCCGACCAAAGGGAACCTGTCTCGCTCTGACTTTGATCTTCTTGTGTTAACTTGTTCACACGTAAATTTACATACTACACAATCAAAAAAAATAAACAAGAAAGTGGAGCCTCTTCATCCTAGCCGCAGGCTCCCGTCATACATTGGTCAGTCTACAGGAGGTGACGTACATATATGTCACTGATAGTATTATGAGGTATTCTATCATAGCAGCTACATCTATCGTCAGAATCAGAAAAACGAACCCTAATAAGATTGTTTTCAGTGTGTTTGCTGTCACATGTATTTGTTTAAATCTGTACTTTATTTCTTAACACATATTTCTGTGTATTTACCTACAACCTGAATAATGTTATGTTGGCGGTCAGTGTTTGTTGATACATGTACTTGCAATGCACCTTAAAAAAAAAAGACTGGTGTCACGTGTTATAGTGTTATGAAAATGGCTGACTTTAATACACTAAACTTAATCAAATACACTTTACTAAACTTTATCAAGTACATGCTTGGAAGTTTTTTTTTTAAAGCAACAAATGCAGGTCTGCAACAAATTCGGGAATGCTGCTGATAATTAATAATAACAATAATCAAGGTATACAGGAGCCCATAAAATGTACAAACGCGGAAGACATATCACTTCTGTCCAACGCATCTCTGGAAGTAATTAAAATTACTTGATTTACTGCGCTCGATGAAAGAAGCTACATGAATAAATTATCAGTTCCATTGAAGAATTCTGATGTGCGTTCGGTTGCTTGGAAAATACGAAAACAAATTTGTGCTGCTTCTCCCAAACCTTCAAAGAAACAGTTGGACAAATGTTCTCTGCAAAAATCTTTACAAATATGAAATTCTTGTACAGAGATGGCCTTCAGTGATATATGAGTGCGCCGTCTGACGAACAGATTTAAAGGGTTTTTGAACAAGATAAATTTCTAAGCGTTATTTAGACAAAGTTCAGAAAGATCAATTATATGTTGGTTCCTTTTCCAAGTTCTGTACCAAAAAATCTTAAATGCTGCAAAACCTGTTGGTACTTGTATATAAGCACCCCGAGTTTGAAAAGACTGGTATTAACACAAACTGCATTTGTTCTTACTTAGTTTCCGGTCGTGTACGTTCTACAAAACTAAAAATAGTTCATGTTTTGCTTCCATGAAAATTAAACCAAAACGATATTGAGACGTTTAGAATTATTCTCTTGCCATTGAAGAAAAAGAACTTGCTATTTCATTCGAAATGAACGATTGATAAGCAAATTGTATAAGTAATTCGTTTTAAAAAAAAAATTAGGAATCAATTAAACATATACAATAATAACGTTTCAATTCGCTTTCTAACTTTTACTTAACGCCTTTCATTAATGAAAAAAAATCGTAAAAATGATCTGTATAAGAAGGCGAGTATTTTATTTTTGATTAAATAGCATTTATCAATTTTGTGCAATTAATTGGTGAAATTTTCTGTAAGTCCAAACGAATAAATAATTTTAATTTTTTTTTTTAATGTCGGATTACTGGGGTCCAAATGTTACAGAAACGATCGAAATCATGTTTTATAGTCATCGTTTATACAGCATTTTGAAGAAAAAGACACACTGTCACAAGATATGTATGAAAAATGTGTTTTACATTCATAACTGGTTTATATTACTACAGATCCACACAGTTGGTGGGTCAGATGTTTGGTACAGGTAGGAGTTTGCATATTCTATGATCTTGTGTCTATTTTATAACCAAAAATTTACTTGGTCGTTAAATCGTTTGCTAAATGATATATTCGGGACAAAAAACGACTATTTTTTAACTGTCGTGTACTGAAATTAGCGTCCAACTTTTCATTTTCTCTGTGTAAGGTATTCCTTCAATCTATAAGCCAAAAAAAAAAAAAAAACACCAAAAAAACCCCATAATAATTAAGGTGTTTGTGTATCCGATTTTTATATATGGAATACAGATCTTGTTCCTAGCTCAAAAGCTGAATATACAATTTATTTATTTGTTGTTGTTTTTTAATGCACGAGTTGTATGTACAATGTGTATTCAATTTGTTTTCAGAATGTGTAATTTTCACTTTCATTTCGCGATATGAATAACTAAACATTGATCACCGTGGAATGATTTTCCATCATTCAAAATTTGGAGAACCTTGTTGTCATTGGCTTCATTACTGTACTGCAATTGCCCATACCAATGAATCCATGATTAGAAATAGATATATCTTTTAATATATCCTCCTTACTTTTTCTTTATCTCAAATAAATACTACTTTGATTATTTTGCTGCTTTTCGCTTAATTTTTCACATTGCATCTTGTAATTCAATTACTTAAAAGATAGATTTTTGAAAATTATATAATATCTATTGTACTTTTCACTTTTGCAAATAATAAAAATTTACAATTAGATTTAAAATATATACTATATATGGCGAGAATATCACATTAGTTAATATCATGTTAATAGAAATCCACTGCAATTACAAACCACGTGACTTTGGTGCAGCCCGTTGTCGTAATGTCCGAAGAGACCATAAATTCTATTTACAGTTAAAACATAAAAATCAAACACCATGTTCCTCATTATTATCCCCGATTAAGTACGCATATCATTTAATTACTCGCCCATTGAAGGGCTATAAAAATGTAGTGTGTATTGAGATATTCCGAGGAGGGTTTAAGGGTCTATAAATCTGTAGTAATGAGCCCCGAATATCACACTTTACGGCGTGTATATTATGCATGACTGGTAGTAGTGTAAATAGACACAAACTTAGAACAGGTTTATTGCACACTGCAGTCAAAACAAACCGTAAAATGTGGAATAGTCAGGGCAATGGTAGCAACACACGCGTGTCGTGAGTAGCAATCTAACTTTAGATTTAATTAACAATATTTTCTCTTGAAAAATCAACACGGGTATTTACGTGCAAAAACAGTTACACTAACCGTATTTCTTTTTCACTGTTTGTCGCCCAGAAGCGGGAAAAACAAGATTGATGACAAATCTTAGGAAAACAAACATGAAAATCTTCAGCTAAATTTCAATTACAGAATGTAAACGTTTGATCATTCAACAGATAAATGTCCAATTTTCGCTAGGTTTTGAAGAATTAGCCGGTCAGTGTGACTTTTCGGTAAACAACAAACGCCGTGTGGTTTAAAAAGAAACGTCTTGGGGAGATACGGGCTCCGATAATAGGTAAATGATAGGCTTATATTGTCCAGTTTGTTTGAGTAGCTTCAGGTTCGCACCTACGGTGTAAAAAGTGTGCTCTACACAGGTTTTGGAAACGTGTAAGAAAAGGATTTAGGTAAATAAAAGATAAATAAATGATAATATTCACACACACACAAAATATATTAATAATAATAATAATCTCTACCCGGACATGTTTGTCATGTTGGTTGATTTAAAAAAAAATAAATTAAAAAAATGGGGAAAAGAAAAATGCATTATCAGCAGCCTACATGACGATGTTTGGGAAGATTTTTATATTGTTATCAGCCATTTATTTTAAGTTACACAATTAGAACGATTGATTTCTTCATTTTTCTATATAAGCCACGTTACACTTCACTGACGATCAATGTAGCGTAAATATACAAGGCCTGCCCACCGGCATCAATGCATTGATATAAAACTGGTAAACTTGATTAACACTTCATATAAACACATACCAACACACTGCTTACCGGAAAAAACGAGTAGTCTCCCATTACGGAAAAAATCATCAAAATTGTTATTCATAATTTTGGAACATTTAAATCATCGAGTGAAATTTTAAAAACTTTCAGTGAAACTTAACACAGGTGAGAAATTGTTCCGATGAATATTGTGATCACGTGACTCTTATCTTTTTTCTGATTGGGCACGAGATTCCATCACATGCGTTTTCTTCTCACGAGAGATCGTTTTAGCATACAGTGGGGGTGGCTTCAGAAACATTATATGACCGAGGTTAGGTCTTAATGTTCCGAATACAAATCAAACAGGACTAGATAAAGCGGTCATTTATGAGTGATAGTATGAGTTCGTACTATAGCAGTATCATGCCTGCTCATATGCCCGGGTCAGGGGGTCCTAGTCCCACGGAGGTGTACTACCCCCGGGCAGAGAAACACCTAGAAGGAGGAGGATTTCACTCTACTCCACATAATATGTGTTTTGACAACAGTGACAATTCGTATGGAATGTCGGGATATCCATGCTATCCCATGTATGACAGATTAGACTCTCATGGACCGAACCAGCCGATGAACCTTGTGTCCAAACAACCCGGCTTCTGTGCAGGAAGCAATGGTTCTATTTATCAAGCTTACCAAAATTCACAGAACTTTAATCATGGACAATCGTACTCAGACGATAGATCAAATTGTGTAAAAAATGAGGACTCTTGTGTGCCTACTCCTCCCCCTACCTATTCTGTTCACGAACAGCCCCACCACCCCACGGTCTCCCAAATGCACGGGTCAGACCTGAGCCACCTAACCACAAATCCAGCAGCCAGAATGAACGGACTCTCGCCTGCTCCCAATATGCAAGTTTTTCCATGGATGGGTTCCACAATTAATGGAGGTAGGTTTTTGCTTTTTGATCTCGGTTCTTTTTCCACTTCTTTTCACGTTCCCAGTGTCAGTGTGTGTGATAGATATTTTATGTCACATGTAAAGAAGTGCTAGGCGAGTAAACATTAAATCAATTTTAATGTCGGTTTTAATGGCAAGCTGCTCCTCGGCGCAGCGGAGTCCGAACAAAATGGCTTTCCTGCGAAATACGGATGGCGCTGCGATGCCGTGTTAAACGCATCAGCGAATTCAAATTCGTTCAACAATTTTACGACTTTGATTTATATTTCCCCCCTTTAGATCTTTTTTGATGCTCTCATTCCAAATGTATATATTCTGTGTAAATATTTTAAACACGGAGGAAACAACTGGTAGGTTTTTGTATTCTTCCTGAATAAGTTTCTAAAGCGTTGCGTGGGATTATTATTCAACGAATATTTTTCAAATTTTTCATTTTAGAATCTAACTAGGTAGCATTCATTCATGCAAGGGTGAAAGTGGTATGAAAACTGTCCATTTTATATCTTCGATGCAATATAAACGTTCACCAGGTAATAAATTCATCAGTATTAGTCCAACCGGTCACTCCGTCGTTTGTACACACATAAGCAACATATAGGTGACGATTTTTAATGGCGAAATGTGGTAAATAAGATTTGACCGTCATAGGGATTTTGCGGTCGTTTCCTCGTTGCCTTTCCCTTTTTAAAAAGAAACATTTCTGTCGTAGCCTTGTATCTAAATTCTTCCTGACAACACACTCATTTACATCATATAAAAGGAAAGGGGAAAAGAAAAAACACAATGTTCCAAATAAAAATAAACACAAAGGTTAGATATTGATATAGAATATACATTTGTAAATTATTCTTGGCATTCTAGGTAATTATCATCGTATTAAACAAATTTATTTACGGAATGGAAGATACTTTTCCTCATTTTATTCGATACACAGTAAATTTGGCATAGTTTACGCATTATATACAGAAAAGAATCCCAGCAATTCTTTCATACTAAAAAAAAACGACCACTAAAGGGAGCTAGAAATGTTGAAAGTGTTTTCTATTCGTGTTCAAGTTCATTTATATTTATATCTCTTCAAAAATGCACTATGTTACAAGAGGTAATAAAATAGATACATATAAATCAAACATAAGATAAAAAGAAAAAGCATGCAAGTATGCTTTTTAAAATCATAATTATTTGTTATTCATCGGTTTACAATTTGTCTAAGTGCAAAAACCAAATTGTGAAATAATAAGATGTGTCTAAAAATATTTTTAGGAAAGGAAATTAAACAGATAAAATAGCATTGTATCTTGCGATATGTGCAATTTTAGTCAAAATATTCATATTTTCTTAATGTTTTTAGCGGGGTTTAGCAACTGTTTTTCAATGCAATGTTTTTATCTATTTAAATGCGACTTTAAATATTTACAAAGCAACTATCGTCATCATGTAACCGTCTCTTACCCCCTTCTTTATATAAATTATGTAATCAGTATACATGTTGGTTAGCCACAGGGGGAGGAATATTAATAAATATATGTGCTTAATAGATGCAAAATGCAATGGTCTAGAAATATTACCCTGCACAAAAACAAAGATTAAATTTTAGCAATGAAATAAAATACAAGGCTAAAAGTATGTAAAAAAAAAAATGCTGTTTATGATTCTAAAATGATGTTTATATCCTTGCGGCAGACAAAATCTACTAAAAATCTTGCTCTGTGAATGCGTCATTTACCCATGACAATATGTGTATTTATAGGTCATAAAATTATTACTGGATTAGTGATGCATTATACTGCTTATAACAGAACGTTTGAAACATAAAGCCTGGCTGTAATATGATATCCTTATTTATTTATTATTATTTTAGAATTTAGTTTTACAACATCCGCTTACACAGCCCTTCAATGACGAAAAAAAATATATTCCCCGTTCGGATGATTTATGCAAATTTATTTCTCGCAAACAAAATATGAACTTCGCATATTCATAATTGTACTGAAAAAATATAATGTATTTCATTCATATCATTCAAAGGGTTCTTGTTTATAAATTCAATTGATAATTACTAAACATCCGAATGCTTCATAACTATAAACATAAAAAAGAGTGAAATCTAAATGTAAACAATAAAAGATCAAATACACACAATTTATAGTCGGATAATATTTCTTTATTTTGATGGTACCCGAGGATGACCCCTAATTATTTGCTACTTAGAACTGTCAAAAGGTAGTGAATTCTGGTGATGAATGAGCGGATTCATTTGAAGGAAGTTTATCAAAAATATGTATGGCGTATCTTGTTGATATAGACCCCTCCTCTGTATAATCGGAGCTGCTTTTATGCCTGTCTTCTTCATAAAAAAAGAATAGGGATCACCGTCTTCGGTTTCCATTTTATCTTGAAATGTCATCACCCATGTTCGTAGAATTGTTCCCGAGCTTATTTCTAAAGGAAAATAAAAGAGAAAAAGACGATCTCCTTACACCTGTAGTTAATAACACCTAGAAATTCACACCTTTCTTTCAACATATGGCCGCTGGTAAAACGACTATGATATTTGAAAAGATAGACACTACATTTATGGAATATTTTTGTCAGTCTATCTGCCGAAAGTGATGGATGTCCTACAAACTGGCGTACTTATAATTCAAGGACAACAGCCTCAATAAAACTGCTAAATAACCACGGTATCCAAAACTGAAAGACGGAGGGGGGAATAAAACAAAAATATTAAAATAACTATTTTTACACAATAAATTGCAGACATATTTAATTAGCTGTCTGCGTGTTTACTCTGCATGAAATAGAAGACATACATTAAATCACACAAAAATCATGCTCATAAATTGATAACAAAAGCTAAAAACTTTCAACAAGTATGCTGTCAGCAGGGCGAGGAGTGTAGTTACAATGGGAACACATAGGCATCGAAGCATATTGCACATGCAACAACATGTACAGGCGCACTTTCTGATATTTGTGTCATGACGTTTGTGTCGTCATGGAATTAATTAGAAAAAGCACATACATTTTCCTCTCTTAATTATTTGAAATGATATAGGTGGCAGGTTATATTCAATGTTTTCTTTTGCTCCTACTAGGGAAATTATAAAATGTAATTGTTACTTGACATAAAGATGTGTACACTTTTTTGTACGGGAACTTAGTGTTTCATAGTAAAATAACACGATATTCTTTTCCAGGCTTAACATACACTAAAATACAGTGTGTAGAGTTATAAATACCGCTTTTGTTGAAGCAAGGAGATAAAAAACTTCAGCTGTTTTTTAAAAAGGGTAAAAAACGTGAAAATTTTGTATATTCTGTTGAAGAGCTTCCTCGAGAACTCTGTCTTCTGCTACCCTCTCAGTTTGATAGAAAACCCTATGAAGGCCGAGCCCGAAGATCAAACGCTACACAAAAAGAAAGCTTTCTTGTAACATCATTTCAACTGAAATCAAAGTGTTTAATGCACATAAAAATAACACGATAATAGCTAAATGTAATATCATATTACACTAAGTTGCTACTTCTCCACAGAGGATCATAAACAATTCAAAAAATTTTATGTGGAAATATTTATTAGATTTCGCGCCAGGATACAGATTCGAGCAGAACATAGAGGGATATCGAGTGTCGGAGAGGTACACATGATACCAATTAGCTGAAACACATTATCCCTCCGTCTCCGTGTTTTTTAGTCTGAGCACTTCTCTTTTTTTCTCTGAGAATCTGTCGACGGAGCTACAAGCTTAAACGGTTCTCGGGGTCCTCCGAATACCAACGATAGTGGGAGAAAAGGGGGGCGATGGAAAGTAATTAGACTAATTACTGATGCTGAATGCTCTGGTTACTTCACAGAAAAAACACTTCAATTGTTCTCCATCCATCTCAGACATCAAACACGAGCTTGATACAAAGTAACTATGGCAGTTTAAAAATATTCCATAATGACAATTTCCAATTGTATCTTTTCACTTAATAAATAACTTAACGCAACAGCCCTTGCAAATAAATAGAAAATCAACCACCAATTTCATGTACATGAAATGCATATTTGTTATGTAGGGTGTAATACAACATTCAATATCAAAACTAAAGACTCTAAATGAACGCCAGGTGTATTGACAGTAGCTGTTAGGGTGTTTTGTTGTTCGTTGTTGTTTTTGGCTTTTTTGTTTTTGGTAGGTTGGTTTTTTGTCTCTTTATTTGTTTACTTTTTGTTCTTTTGTTTACAGCAGTGAAATTTGTCGCAATGTACTTTGCTATTTCATTGATTTCCAGTAAAATTCAGTGGAGTATGAATTACTAGAATAATAAGATACATGCCCCTATGTTATGTATGTTAACGTTATATCTCACGTATGCTGTCTATAAACATTATGAGTAAGTCATACAGAGAATATTTTTTCAAGGAAAACACGTATATATATATTTTTTTTTTAGTTTTTGGCGCACACTGCATTCTCCATTTTGGTTTCCTGGAGAGCGATATGAATTTTTCGTTTAATCTTTGAATGTTGAATAAGGGCTACATTACCTAGCCAACACAGCCGATCACTATCGGGATTGCAGTAAACTATTTACATGAAATCAATCTGTTATTGAAAAAGATATATTCAGCACAAAGGATTGAGCACTTTTCCTCCGTGTAGTTTAATTCCAAATGCACCTACAGATCATGTTGCCTTTTTACCAAGTGTAAAAGCCATTACTGAGCGTTGAGCACATAATCATTATATTAGCGAATACAATTTGACATTAATGTGATTTTTTATACGATCTTTTTTACACTGAGTGAAGAATTCCCAGTTAATAGTAATGTATCTATAATTACATTAGTAACACAATCTATTCAAATTAATACGCTAACACACTGACATGTGACGTAAAGAATTGCCCGGATGGAGATGTCCAGTCTTACACAGTATGCCATGCTGGTTTTAATCTGTCAGAAAATCTAAACAAAGATATCAAAGACAACAAACAAAAGTTGAATGAAAAGTGAAAAATCTTAATGTCCATTAAGGCCGCAAAGCAAGCAATAGCCGTGGGTGATACCAGCGTTTGGCGATTTCGTGGTGTACGTTTCACAATGACCAGGGTCATGTAAACAATTGATTTATGGTGACATTATACAAAACATACCCATTTATTACATTGTTGTTTGTTTATCAAAGAAACATGTGTAACTTTGGGCAACTTGTTAATGAATTTTGGCTAATTAAAGGACACCACTATCGAGCATGGGTGTACAATGACTAGGGCATGTCAAGCCATCTAATAATTATTATTAGATTTCAATCAAATCTTCTCAAATTTCATTATCTTCACAATCATTTGAGTAAAAAAAAATCCTCGTAAAAAAAACCATGCAATAATATGCATCGATATTTTTTTTGCATCAATCTTTAATTGATCCAGTAACGCCGCATCGCGCAATTGATTTTTATCTAGTTCCCGCATGAGAGCGGCAACGGTTTGATTCTTCATTATCAAAATAGGAAAAGATTCTGTCTTCCAGGTATAATTTGCTGAATCATTGCACTGCCATGTGACGTACATTCAAACGGAAGTAAAAACTGGTCATGTTGCTAAGTCTCTGGGTTCCCAGTCAACTCGGTGTTTGAATATTTTTTATATCTTTGTACCCGGTCGAGAGGTCTCAGTTTTTGCGAGCAATTGCAATGTACGCAATTTATTGTGTGAAATCGATCATGTGCAACCAACATAACCAAATACCACAACCAGAAATATCTTAATAATTCATATTTACATTAGTCTAGCTCCATTTCACGAAATTTATACAACTGCACACGGAAATTTGGAGGTTAAAAACTACTAGGTTTCTAAAGAGAAAGTATAATTCAGTATTTTTGAATTTCCTTTTCTGTTTTCATTTATTTATAAATCATACAACAAGGCACAACAAAGCTAATTTTACAAACAAATTCAATGGTAAAAATGCCATTGTACAATTATTAGTAACAATTTCATGTTTTCAATACTCAGATGGTCTTTGTGTACAGTAACTATTCATGTAATTGAATGCAGAACTCCTGCACGCAAATAGAATTGTAAATCAGGCACGAGTGAAACTTTTTATTAAGCATATGGTCTTTGATCAGAAAACAATCACTAAAGATAACGTTGATTCAATACATTGCGCAACTAGAAACTGACAAAACCCATATGGTCGCGGCATTCAGAATTCATTACATTTCATTAAAATAATCAATATATTATGATATAAACTAAAAGAATAAACACAGTTCTGGCAAAATAAACCTCGTGTATAACACATATATATATATAATCATTGAGAATAACACATTTGTCGCCAATTTTTTCGACGTACTACATTCCTCGGTGTGCATGTATTTATACTCATGCTTGTGTATTTTCAAAGTTTGCGTATACAATGTACAATTAGTGTATAACATATATGATAAGTTTGTGTATTGTAAATCTGGTTACAACACGTTGTATACACGTACTTAAAAGTATAAATCTCGAACATAACACATTCATGTATGTGTATGCATATTTACAACAGGCCTATAATTTTTGCTAATAACACGAATCTTGCGTGTAACATATCTGTCTATACAAAAACCTGAATATAACACATATTTATCCATAAACCTTACATATAACAAGTTCGTATTCTAGTCTGTATAAACCTTGCGTATAACAGGTATGTGTATCTTTAAACCTTGCGTATAACAGGCCTATGTTTCTATAAACCGTGTGTGTAACACGTGTGTATCGATAAATAGACATTTGTATCTACATGTATAAACCTTGTGTGTAACACGTGTGTATCGATATAAATAGGTATTCATTTTGTATCTATAAACCTTGTGTACAACCTGCTTAATATACATTTTGTATATAATTTGATAAACCTTGCGTATAACACGTCTATGCATCTATAAACCTAACGTATGATGCGCTGTGTATCTGTACACCTACCGTATTATACGTTGTGTATCTGCAGCCTTGCACTTAATGCGTGCGTGCGTGTGTGTGTGTGTGTATGCCTTGCGTATATCATGTGTGTGTGTGTGTGTGTGTGCCTTGCGTATATCATGTGTGTGTGTATATATGCCTTGCGCATATCATGGTTGTGCGTGTCTATATGCCTTGCGTATAGCATGTGTGTGTCTATATGCCTTGCGTATAGCACGTGTGTGTCTATATGCCTTGCGTATAACACGTCTAGTATGTATATCTATAAACATGGCACAATGATATAATTCCGTACTAGTAAATCTTAACTCTAACATGTTGACCTATGTACTAGTACTAGTATAAAAAAATGAAATCTTGGTAATTTAGGTTTTAAGTATACATTATTAATTTTCTCTTTTTCCGAATAAAGCACAAAGGTTGTTTTGAGGGTTATAAGGGGCCTACAATGTGTGTGTTACTTCCCTGTAACACGTGTCAGCGGGGACGGTTACCGGGGACTAGCGCGGATACACGCCCGTCGTCTAGACTCCGGCTCTGTAGCTACCAACTCGGAAAATGTTTTTTGCTCGATAGATTCCTCTTCAGATCAGTAAAAATGTCGTTAAAATCTAAGGACGCGGGGAGGGCTTGCTTGATCAAAGGGAACAAGCGTTAACATGCCCGCCCGAGACATGCAAAGTTGTATGATGTAACGAACGTTTTGTTTTGACAGACAACACATGTAGCAATTGATCGGTCAAGAAAAAATAAAGTACATTAAAAATAACTTCACAAAGACAACACTGAATCCCACCAAATGAAATGACATACCATCAGCGAAAAATATTGTTAAGCTTAATTTCCTCTAAACCTGTATTTTAAAAGAGAGAAATGATATAACTCTGAACGTGACCTTGGAGTAATGTTAGAATTTGTATGGACAGTTTTGTGTTAAATGTGAATTCAATTGCGTAATGAGATTTGACCTTCCGTAGCCATGACACTCCGGGGAAACACAATTTCATCAAGTAATGTCATGTTGACAAAATCTAGATTGCTATCTGTGAGCAGGGGACTGGGTGATTTTTCATTATTGTATATTGACTATTTCCTATCTCCTTTTCAGCTGAGGTCACCTATGAACAGAAAAGGACGAGACAAACCTACACACGTTACCAAACACTGGAGCTAGAAAAGGAATTTCATTTTAACCGCTACCTAACGAGGAGGCGACGGATTGAAATTGCTCATCTACTAGGACTTACAGAACGTCAAATTAAAATCTGGTTCCAAAACAGGCGGATGAAGTGGAAAAAGGACAATAATATACCCAAATTAACAGGCCCGGATAGATCAAAGCCAGAGAACGATACGGATCGAGGGATGACGTCACTAGCCAGTCCCGGATCAGATGACAATTTTTCTAGTTGAGAAAGTACATTTTGCGAACTCTTTGTGTCTCAGGGTAAAATCGATTGGCAAAAAATTGCTGGCAGACGTGTCCCAGTTTTTGAAGTACTTATGAAAGCGCTCGGGTTCGTGATCCGGACCCGCTGAGATCCCCCAGCATCACGTTTGGGTTCGGGGAAAGGCTTTGTGGTTTGTGTGTCATAAACTTGGATGTAAGGACTGTTCAAAGTACGCTAGCTGTGAATAGGAAAAATTACAGACCATGAAAAATATAACTCGAAATCAAGCTGAATTCCATTTTTCCTGCATAATTTTCGGAAACTAACCGGTGAAACCACAGTTTAAAACCCCGAAGTGACAGTGACACGTAAGATGCGAGACTTTACATCCAAAGAACTTTCTGATTAGTTGTACTTAGATTACGTAAAGTATTCCATGGCATCAGTCCCAAATCTCGTGACCAAATCTCAATGAAAACGAGGTGTATTGGTTACATTTATACAAATGTTGAATGATAGTGTTAGTTGTCTGAAATATTAAAGATATCTATAACATTTGCTTTTTCTTTGTCGTCATGGATCAAGAAAACATTATTTACATCCGACTTTAAAATTTTAACGTGTAATTTGAACAATGGGATATACTTCAAGGATTATATAGACTGAAATCAGAATAATATCTGATGAACGCATTCTGCAACTCGAGTTTAAGATGTTTTGTTATGCCATTTTTTAGTTTAAAAATTCATAAAAATAAGCTAAGAATAACAATTAAATGGTAATATAATTTCTCCCAATTTTCTGAATTGAAAACTTTAATACAACACGAAAATAAATTTCATTTTCAATAAAAGATCGGAAATTGGTAAATGTCATTACTTGAAATTAATATGTTTACTAAATATATAAACTGTAAGAAAGATATGTAACATCTACCCAAATACAACTTCATATCTGAATTATAGATACTATAATAAAATTAAAAATAGATGAAAACACGATTTTAACTTCGCCTTTTTGTATTTGGGCTTATTTGACTTGAAACAATCAAGAAATTTTCATACGCTTTAATAAACAGTGCATTAATACAGTTTCAAATAACTTTTGAACAAACTAGCAAAGCTGTAAAGCATTAAAATGAAATCTTAAATTTTATATAAGTAAATAATTCTTCCAGAATTCAGTAATTAAAATAATAAAATCAAGATCTGGCCAATGGCTGTCCTGTTTCGATTGTATGGTGAAGCAGCAAGTAATTATGAAAGTTATAAACTGTTCATACGCCAGGTTCCCGGAAATAGCAACAGACCCGGGTTATCGTGTTGTGTTGCTTTATTCATGGCTAATATTAATAATAATCCAATACTATTAAATGCATTGAATAAACCAAAATTATAACATCCGAATGTCCCGAAAATAAACTTTTTTGCATATTTAATATTTGTGTAATTAAAATAGAAACTAATTTAATGGAAAAGAAATGTTCATCCATATTCATGCCTTTACGGACTAAATAAATTGACTCATTCTGCTATTCAAAAACAGATGAATTAAAAATGCATTATGAATATTTGTAACCCGAACTAGCAAACCTTTTGTTATGTTGTTATAAATTTTTAATTTAACGGGTGGCAGCAACTACAAAATTTACAACTTGATTTTGCTAACAGAAAATTTTACTGCCATCAATTTTTAAAAAAAATGCAATTTTAAAATATTATTTTCTATAGCAAAAATATAAATGATATAAACTATAATCAATATATCATTGTAATCTCAAGTAAGAATAAAATTTCGTTCAATTATTATCTCGTAACTCTATTTTGTCATTAAAAGCAGGATTTTGGTACTCATAAAAATATTTTTCATTTAAAAAGTTTTTGAACTGTGGTTGAAAACAAATTGTATTCATAAGTTGGCAAAGGATAGCGCAGTGTTTTCCTTTATGTTATATTGCAGCACATGGTCTATACAACTGAGCCAGGGTTATTATTCAGGTGCAACTCTTACCATCAGGTGTGGACAACTATACAAACGAAAGGATCGGTCTCTACGATTTGCAACTGGATTCAAACACACAAGCTAAAAACCATCTTACTTAACTTTTTAGAGCTTTTATAAAGCTGGGTCACAACAAAGAAATGTAATCAGGGCATGAATTTGATATATAATTGTAAGTGACAAATTAAATTTCGATGATTCCATTACATCCCAAACTCAGTTCAATGTGGATATTTAACATGAACATGTGACTCAGGTCAATAATAAAAACAAATAAAGACCATGGCATTTTTTATTTTTTCATTCTTTCCGGAACATCAAAGAAAAAAAAATATGGTAACATTTGTTTCCTACACAGATGGCACAAAAAATTAAAACATTCAACTTCCTTCAAAAGAGAGAGAGAGAGAGAGAGAGAGAGAGAGAGAGAGAGAGAGAGAGAGAGAGAGAGAGAGAGAGAGAGAGAGAGAGAGAGAGAGAGAGAGAGAGAGAGAGAGAGAGAGAGAGAGAGAGAGAGAGAGAGAGAGAGAGAGAGAGAGAGAGAGAGAGAGAGAGAGAGAGAGAGAGAGAGAGAGAGAGAGAGAGAGAGAGAGAAAGAGAAATTCCACTGCATTTTATAGAATCTTTATCAGGAATACTCTATTCAATATGTCAATAAACAGTTGTATTAAAATTGAGACATCTTATGAGATTTTTGTACCCGTGGAAAAATTACCGGAATATATTTTGAAGAGAGATCTACATACATAGAGAGAATAATACATACCTATATTCCATATCACAACCCTGTATCAGCCCGAGACACCAATATCAGCCCGAGGGCCGAAGGCCTGAGGGCTGATATTGGTCGAGGGCTGATACAGGGGTGGTATGGAAATAGTATGTTTTATTATGTTATTATCATACTTAGTATAAAACATACAAAAGTCATATTAAAACAATACATTTTAATAAAATTTAACAATAAACTGATAGTGATATATACCTACATAATGATAAGCGGTAAAAAGCAAAGGGTTCCGGAACGAGGTGTTCCGCACGCGGAGGGCTGATATGGATTTGCAGGGCGATACAGGTTATCAGCCCTAGGGCTGATACGGCTATTGTGATGTCATCTGTATCGCACATGAAAAAAACTGTATTTAATACTAAGTATGTAATAAAATGTATAAAATTAAAACTCTTTACAAAATTGATGAATATGTTCTAAAATATCGAATTTTATGCTGAAGTGTAAACATGAAATTGTAAATAAATGTTTTATGAAATATCTCATTTTATAAAAACCTACGTTTTCAACACAACATATTTTTAGGACTATTGTCTACTGTTCCGTAACTCTTTCTATCCAAGTAAATATATTGGTCAATAAATTGTATTTGAATTGAATACATTATATCAAATTAATTAAAAAAATGAATGAGAACGTGTCTGATATTTTACGTATGTTATGAAACAAAACTCATTCAAATCTCGCCAATTTATCTATGACGCACTGACATCTCCTCCCAAACCCAACATCTTGTAGGTCATCACTCCTCACAGGGCTACAACGGTTACCCCACCTGTCTTCTGCAGCTTCTGACATTCACTTATTTATGGGAAATGTAATCATCGAGTGATAAAACAATGTCCCAGTGACCTCAAATGCTCGGTACCTGTGCGTGAAAATCTCCGCACGTCTTCTTGACACATAACATGTTAAAACATTTAACAACCCCTTGATTAACCTCTGTCTTGTTATATTCCGAAAACAGGGTTGTCTTTCCTTTGTCGTATAACTAAAGTACGAGTTGTCTTCCCCTGTCCAAAGAGTTTCGAGTTTTATGAATAACGGAGTTGTCCCTCTTCTTTCAAAAATTTTGGTATTGGAAATCATAAGCTTTATACGTATTTGCGTTAAAAAAAACTACGCAGAAACTCTGAAGGATTGTCTTTCCATACAGAATAATGCTGTATATTCAAAAGAACTTGCACACAAAGCTATCATAAGAATTTTTTCCACAACAAAACAAACAATAATATTGGAAATTAGATCTAATATTGTTTTAAAGAGACATGGAATTAATTTGAACTGGAAAAACAACCAATTCTGCTTTTCCATTTGTAATGTTTACAATGCTTAACTAAGATATTTCTAATGGTCAGCCAAAAACTGAATGTCAGTTGTGAAGATACAAGGGAGATACAACACTCAAAATACAACGCTTGTGCGATGTTTTTGTTTACATCTATTAGGTTAAACATATATACTAATAGACGTTTTGTTTAAAGCACATTTTTCAAATTATTTATGAACACAAACATCTAGTATTTGTTGCATCTTATATGTTTTTTTTAATATGTAAAAATATGACACTAACAAAGAATTGCGAGTGTTGTATTTCACTTGCAACTAAACAACTCATATTAAAAATTGTTGACAACAGTTAGAAATACCATAGATCCATTACATTTCTTTTGACGGGTTCTTTTTAAAGTGCAAATATGTTCGACCAAAATATATAAATAAATGAAAGGTATACAAGAAAGAAAACAATTGAACCTTAAACAGTGTAATATATTTCTCTTACATGGAGACGGAGGTAGCTTAAGACATACAATGTACTTGTACTTCATTGAAGTATTATTTTTGTTTTTACAATATTTAGCCATGATCTGCAGAAGTGGACAAATGCAAAACAAGCATGTACACGTACCACAAGGTAGATTACATGTACAACACAGACACGAGACTGATATTAAGGGTTGGTCAAACAAAATCAGTGGCGTAGCCAGGGCCTAATCCAAGTGGATGCTTAGCAGCAAGTGGCCTGGGGACTGCTCAAGATCCCCCTGGTGGATTGAATGACCCCCCCCACCCGAAAAGGATTTTAAGGGATTACGAAGATATATCTGAAGCCATTTCCAGTTCGTCAGAAACATTGAAGGCCATTACATTTGTTGGTGATTGACAGGTTTTGGTTGTTTTTTGTTTTTGTTTTATCAAATTTGAAATTAAACGTGACCCCAACTCCCGGATTTAAACAAACACAATCTAGAACTACATGTATATCTTTAAATACGCGTACATGCATGTATAATGAAATATAAAGGAAACCGCATATAATCATAGTGAATGGCGGGCGAAGGAGGAACATTTTGCGTGATCATCCCTTATTGATGCAGAACTTTTAACATTCATGTATACTAGTATACGCGTAAACGTCCGTGTGCATCTCAATGGTCAACTCTGTCACACTCTGCGTTTTTATTACTCGCAGGAAGCGATATCGGGATATGGTGGTTTGCATGATGAAACATTGTCGACACCCCCCCCACGTACCTGTGTAGAAAATATTCAAAATACAATAAAACAAATCTTTAGCGGTTTGACACCTTGGTCAAACGGTTTGACCTTGCCTTTGGCCATGTGACCTAAAAATCAATTGTCCAGAGGACAACCTTTGTACCAAGTTTGGTAGCTATCGAGCAAAGGGGTAAAAAAAAACATTGAGTGGACAACACACGTGGTTAAGACCAGCGGTTTGGCCATGTAACCTACAAACCAGTAGGAATCACCTACGTCCTAAAGAGAGCTCCTTAGTAGCTAGTAGCTTGATAGCTTAGTAGCTATCAAGCAAAGGGGGCAAAACAAATTGAGCGGACAACACATGGTCTACAGACCGATAGATGCAAAAAGTATGGCGCCTCTTTTTCAAAGGATACAATCACATTTGAAAAAAGAAAGAAGGCAAAATGATGTGGATGCTTGAAACAGTACGACATTTAACATCGGACATGACAAAG
>CAJDSM010021711.1:4856-15887 GCA_903981925.1 Ostrea lurida
TGCGAGACTGCAAGAAGATGCACTGACGCTTCGATCATGAGAAATATGTCCCCTCAGTGATCATAAGTGGTTTCTTAACTGATCCTGCCACTGCTTCTGTGTTGCCTACAGCCTCACCCCAGTGAACATAGAGCGATTTGATTCTTCCAACGTCTCGCTCCACCTGCTTCAGTGTTCACGAGTCAGATCCAGACTCATGTTAAACGAGGGAAACTCGCCTTCAGACATCTATTCACTCATCCCCTTTTAGCTAGGATAGTGACAACAGTCGCTAAATTATGCGGAGAGAAATAGGTTGCTAACACAACAAACGATGATCAACAAAGCAGCATAACCTTCAGAGGAAACGATAGAGATGGAAGAAGCAAGTTAATCTGATCATGTGCATGGATCACCAATGTGTGCCTTACAGACACTAGTGTGAGAGCATGAGCACTAGTGCAGCATATAGATGACCAGTGGTTGAGAACAGTGACTCACACCAGTAGGCTCCATGGAATTGCCCTGCCGAGACAGAGGAAGAGTACATGACAGGATACGCGAAGCTGGTAGAAGCGGGATCGCAGTTCGTAGTACGGCTGTCAAGACTGACCGCAAACAGTGAACAGAGTGGCATGCAAAACAAAAAGGCGGCGGTGTTTCAACACCCTTCTATCTGCTTGGGAAACCAGCATCAACTTAAGTTTAACGGAGCAATGAGAGGACAATGTCGTGCTCTCCAGCCATGGCCCAAAGTCTCGGATACTTGCTAAATCTATGTGGTAAAGCTGGTGCAGATCCCACTGACAACACTCCATCCCCACAAAGCGAGGAATCACAGAAGATGAGCATATGAAGGAATTAGAAACCGGCCTGCCAAACTGAACAGGTGAGACGTCTGGGCGCGAGCAAAGGTGTCGTGAAAAGACATAAACAGAAGAACAAAGTCCGAAATTACGTTTAATCCAAAGTTCCAAAGCAGTAAGCCAGCATGTGTAAGTGGCTCTTGAAAAGCAGAGGTCTACATGGATATCCAAAGAAGTGAAGCCACGTAAGAAACCACATTGTCCTTGAATGTTCATACGTTGGATGAGGAAAGCACTAAGGTGAACATGAAGCCTTGTTTTGTAATTCGTGATAAAGAATAAAGTAAGTCTCATGAATGACTTCATTTATCTAATAAATAGACACGATGCATACTTGAGTCATCTACATCACATAAATAAAGCTAGCCTGGAGCATACCATTAAATGCTATAGAAGATAATCGAACTATCCAAAACGAGGCAATGTAGAAATCAATTCGCTTTAGTCACAGTCAGATAATTGCTCGATACTTCGGTTATTATACTTCCTCTTTTCACAAATTCATATATGGGTGTCTATAAACGTGTGTACCAACGACAATTCGGAAAGCATCTAGATCACAGATATTACAAGGCTATTCCAGTTAATCACTGCAAACAAAGCAGACAGATCAGACTTGAACAGTCGAGAACGCTCGTATACCTCAAAACCTTGACTGGGACTGCAGAACAAGTTTGCCAGAGATAATCCGATGATTGAGATATGGGAGTAAAATACTAAGAAAATAAGGTGTTAGGACTCCAAACTCATTACAGACATAAACCAATGGTAGATCGAGAATAATCAGTGTTCAAGATATCAAGAGTTCAACCTATATATAAGCTATGCAAACGCAGTTCTTGATGTCGCTGTGTTATATATGTCCATATGCAGTTACTATTTAATGATAAAATACAACTCTGTTCTGATGTGCCTATGAACACAAGCAGAGGTGTGGGCATCTGCCTTGTGCAGGTCTTAATTTATAAATAGAAAGAGTTATTGCCGGGTAGGATGGACTAAAATGTTCAATGTTCAGCACATGTTCATGATGACCCATTTGGCCCACCTAATACCAAAACCCTTCCTCTAGGATCATGAAATTTGACAAATTTAAAGAAGACCCTGTCACTTCAATAACATATCCATTTAGTTCTGAATATATCATATAACATTAAAGAAGATGTTTTGAATATGTTTACATAGAAACACTATGTACCCAAGTTAACCCGTCCTGGGTCCAAATACCTCCCCGGGGATCACCAAATTTACCATTTGGTACAAGGCTTTCCACGTCTACATCACTATGATTTAGTTACCCTAAAACATGTGCAGTTGTAAAGAACAGGAGGCATTTTTGAAAATTGGGGTCTTACTTTTTGTGCCGCTCAAGGCCCAGGGTACAAATTTTTGTGACTCTTGTTCCAAAAGATTGCTTTCAATACCAATTTTAATACAGAATATGGATCGATAGATATTGAGAAGTCAAAAAAATAGTGGCACTGCCAAGACGGGTATGAAGCCCACATATTTATGTTATTAGGAAAAAATAGGGCACCGCAAGTCCGGTACATGTTATACGCCCGCATATAATTATGGTGACCCAGGGACCAGCTACTCCTTTAAATTACTATCGGAGCTGTAAGGAACTCTAAGGTAGGAGTGCGAAGACAAGATTTTGCATAGAAACGAAAACCACGTCCAAGGGCCCTTCTAACTCCCTTTAAACCAAAAATAAACGTATTTAGAACAGCATGTTCTCCTTGCAATATGACCACATCTCCACATTGTAATCTCTCTTGTACCAAGTTATCAGTCAAATCCCCCAAGGGTTTAGGAGGAGTTGTTGAAGAAAAACAGATTATTTTGCATAGAAAATCCAGAGTTCAAGGGCACCTACGGGTCTTATAAAAGGTAGACATGGAAGCACTCTGCTCTTGGTAAATCCTTCACATACCTCACACAGTTGTTGACATTTTTTTTTGTAAATCAAATATGTCATTCGGAAATCCTCTCAAAGGGTTTAGAGGAGTTGCAAAGGACAAAGTAATTTCTTGCATAGAAAAATTCTAAGTCCAAGGGCCCTAAGCTCCTCAACAAACATTCAGCAGCACTGGCCCTTTGAATATGCACATTTCCACATTGTGATCTTTCTGTGCTTTACCAAGTCTCAAATAAGCCCCCTCAAGGGGTTAGGAGAGATGGCAAAGACAGAAGTGACAGTGATTTTGCATAGAAAATCTTAAGTCCCGAGGGCCCTGGGATCTCCATTAAAAAAGGACACCAACGACGACAATTCCGCCCTTTTTTAATATGCACACATCCCACATTGTAGATCTTTTTTTGCACACAGTTCATCCAAAATCCCTCCAAGGTTTAGAGGATTTACAAGAGGAGTGCTGTCCAATGCTTTTTAAAGGACTTAGGGCCCTTGAACTCTGGATTTTCTATGCAAAATATTTTTTCTTCACAACTCCTCCTAAACCCTTGGTGGGCCAGGCAACTATTCTGTGAAATATTGTTTAAATCTACAGAGGGTGGTCAGAAGGCCCGAAAACTATTTTCGCGCTGTCCAGGCACAACATGGCTACTGACACATGGAACGGCGGATGAACGACTGACTGTATGGTCAAAATAGGGCAGCCCACAGCGGTACATGATACTGACTTACATGACTATTATCTTTCTCTATTCTTTGAGGAACATAGGTACCACACTCCTCCACGCACTCGGTTCTCGGACGTCCTCAAGTGTTCAGTTTCGGCCCATTTATCTTCCGCCGCCTTGGCTTCAGCGTATCGTACTCCTTCACCAGGTCTGTCTTGGGTCAGTCCCCAACTATTGAGCTTTCACCTGGGAGGTATTACCATACTCAAGGAGACTGCTGGTGCGGGGGCCTGGGGTGATGTGGTACTCCTTGGCTTTGCACAGTGTGTAGCCGATCCATCCCTTTCTTTTTCTTGAATCTCTTTGTTCGAAGGAAGACTCTGTCTAGTTATCCTCCCAGAGGTCTTGGTTGGAGAAATCACCTCTGGCCATACTGAATTTTGAGGATGTGCGGAGGCATCTGTGAGAAGGTTTGCAGCTTGTGGGAGTTTGTCTTTGTGGTGGTGGGCCAGGGGGGGGGCGGTGTCTCAGAGCCATACAAAGTAGGACCAACTTCACGTTGGAATTGAAGATCCTGGGTACATGATCCTTTGGTCAGTGATCACCCAATAATATGCTAAATGGACGCATTCATACCTCTTTTGTAATATGCCCTCCACATTGGGTCCTGTTCGTTGTACAAGTTTCAATTAAATCTTCCACCAAGGGTTTAGCGAGAGTTGGCGAAATACAAAAAAATATTTTGCGTAGAAAATTCTAAAGTCCCAAGGCCGCAACTCCTTTAAACCAACATTTGGCAGCACTCCCCTTGTAATTATGCCACTCACATTGTGACTCTTTCTTTGTACACTTTTCATCAACATCCCTCTGATTAGTGAGGAGTAGCAAAGACAAAGTATTGCATAAAAATTTATCTGTTTTTTGACATAATTTTTGCATAGACAATGGTAAAAATGAACTTGGTCACACCTTTGTATTAAATTTACTGTGTTATTTTGAATCTATACTAAAAGATGATATATTCATGAACATTGGTATACATTACATGTTGGCCATAGAGAAAATCTTTATTGAAACAGTAAATTTATGAAAATCCGATTATTGCTCCGGTTTCGGACACTATTTTTACAAGAATCACGTGATTGTAATCTTGAACAATATTGGACCAAGAATTTTTTTGTAACTAAGTCTATCTTTATTTTCTACGAATGCGGACAGGGTCGATGTACTATGCTTCCTTACCCACTCATGACACTGTTTTACATTGCGACAAAGTACCAACGTTAAAGGAACCCTTCTTGCAAAACTTTCCATTTAATTATTAATATATATACACTGCAGAGCAGCATCTAACCACAATACCTTAGCTAATAAGAGTTGCTATAAATCTCCAAATTGGTGTATCAATCTTGTCTGTCACTTCTAGTTATTTAAATGTTTGCATTTCACAAAACCCACAAAGGGTTTGTTAGGCAGAGAGTTTTGCAAAAGACCTAACGTATTATTGCATATTAAATGACAAAAATCCATAATACCCATGAAAGGATCCAGCACTCTCAGTTGATGAAAACGTATAAAGGAGAACGACATATATATTAAAAAATAAAAAAAAAAATCAAGCAATAAGCTGGCGCAGGTCTCCATGAATCACCCAATCAATCTCACATGACGACCCACTTTAATACTACAAAAGCTAAACAAGTTGCGCGAGCTAGCACGCCTTGGCTCCAATACTTCACAATACGCTATGTGAAAGTTTCTATACTTATACAATATATCAAATATGCATAAATTCAGTTTTATTGAATTCTCAAAAATTTTATCAGGCTGATCGTAGGGACCATTTGCCCGCAGACTGTATTAAAAGCTGAATCGTGGGTGCCACAACCTATATACACACATAATTTGATAAGTGTATCCCAGTTATCTGTTCCAGCAGATTATCTACCTCTTATTGATTCTCAAATTTTTCTGCGACCATGTAGACTATCTGTATATATCTTGCAATCAAGCGTAAAATCATCTGTCGGCAGGATTTGTGACCCTTGCATATCCTCGCTTTGCTGGATTCGTGCAGTACGCGATGTCGAGTCGCAGTGAGTTTGTCCCTGGCTATGTAAGATTCCGACGAGATATTTCTCAGTTTGTTACTCACACGATCACCTATCTCCTACTCTCCCTCTCCACCAGCTATATAGCTCTCCCTTTATGGTATCTCTGACGATAGCGCAGCCCACATGTTAAAACCTTGTCAGGATGCGTACGTCTATCAAATGTAAAGCAAATTCTAAAATGACAATATTCCTGTACATTGAAAATCGAGCGATTAAATCGTCTGAGAGAGATGAAGAGAACAATTCCAAAATATATTGTCTCTGGTCACATTTAAATCAAAACTAATTTGCGCACTACTATGAAAGCTTCGTGTGTTTCGTAATTTTTTATATCGTGAGAGTAACAAGATTGCTTCTTCTGGAGAATGGAAGACAAGTTTCTTCATCATGGCAACAACACATCCAACATAGTTACCAGGCCTTCTCTAGTACAGATCAGAAGTAACATGCAGCACAGTATCCTGCCAATCAGATGTACAGCACTTACCGCCTCAAAAACTACAGACAGAGTTTCCCTGCTTACCCACAGATCACAGATAGAGGAGAATACCTTCTCAACCTCCACCCATAACTTTCCCAAACAGACCAGTCAAAACACTTACATTCCACCACAGAACAACAAAACAACCATTAAGCCTTCCTCCTTCCAGTTCTTTAACCAAATGCAGAGAAATCCCATTTACAGCAAGCTCCAGGATGTCCCTTGCAGAGGAATTGCAGTTCATCAAGCCTCCTCTCCACCCTCATCCAGACTATAACCCACGACTACAAATAACAATGGATACAACAGCGCCTCTTCCCAGCAGAAATTCCAGATCCACCAAAACTTCATTCAAACAACACAGCCTAACTACAGAGCCTATTCTCAGATTCTGCCAAATTCCGGGCCTTCTCTCCAAAATCCCAATATGCTTCAAAGTCATGGTGTATTTCTGCATCAAATCATGTTTCCTCAGGATTATGTAATCAGCTTTCCTCAACAATATGGACCACCCATAGTATCTTCCTCAGGATCCACTTCTCAGACATCTTTCTCATCCAGCGAGTCTCACAGCAGACGTGCTCCATTTCTCATCAATACACCCGACGTGAATGTCATCAGTGCTTCATCACAGAAACAGAAATCACCAACCATTTCCCCCACCAAGTTCTCATCTCAGCTTCAGTGGCAGCAGTGCCTCCTCTGAACAGGAGTGGATCCTGCAATTAACTTCAACCAAGCCTGTCATTGCAAGTGGACAAGTGGTGTGGATATCCTAATCAGGCCAGTAAATTGAGTGGAATTTACTGCAGAGGATGCTTGATGCTTTCACAGAAAAATATGTTCCCCAGTGATCATAGTGTTTCTCCCAATGTCTGCCCACCTGCTTCTGTGTTGCCTAACAGCCTCCCCCAGTGATCATAGCGTTTCTTCCAACGTCTGCCCAACCTGCTTCCAGTGCTTCACGAGTTCGATTCCACTCGACATGAAACTGCCTTCAACTCTATCACTCATCCCATTTTAGCCTTAGTGACAAACAGTCCTATTAGAGGAGAGGAAATATTTTGCTAACACACCAAACGAAATTTCAACAAAGCAATCCCCTTAAGAGAAAGATAGGGATGAAGAAAGCAAGAATTTCATGTGCATGGAACTTCACAATGTACTTAACAACTGGTACCAGAGCCACACCCAGTACCCATATCCCACCGACGACGGTAGACGAGCTGGTGAGGCTGTCAGGACTGACCGCAAACAAGTGAAGAAGTGGATGGCCAAACAAAAGGGTGCGGTGGTTTCACACCCTGTCTATCTCTGGAAACCAGCATCCAATTAAGTATAGAGAATGAAGAGGGAAATGTCTGCTCTCCAAGCCAGGCCTCAAAGTCTCGTGATATTCTAAATCATTGGTACGAGACCCACCTGGACAACCCCCTACCCCACAGAACAACAGAAGGAAGAGCTTGGGATGAAAACCGGCCTGACCACTGAACAGGTGAAGCGCTGTGCTGGCGGCAAAAGGTGTCGTGAAAACAACACGAAGAAACAAATCCGAATTACTTTATCCAAAGTTCCCAGGACAGCCAGCATGTGGAAATGGTCTCTAAAAGCAGAGAGTTCTCAAGGATGTCAAAGAGAGGCAACCGACGATGTCCTTGAATGTCTCAACACGTTGGAAGAGGATAATTAAGTGAACATTGAGCTTGTTTGTGTTTTTCTGTTGACTGCATCAAACCATGCATCATTATATACTCATATTACTTATTTTATTATAATGAAATCATTGATCATATAATCATACTTATTTACGTCATACCATTTAATATAATAGAACTTATTACCAAAGAGCAAGATAAAACTAATTCTAAGTATAACATAATGCTTCTTCGGTTATTTCTTTCCTCTTTCATTCCATTTTTGGGTGTTTTTAGTGTTACAGAAAGTGTGGGGAAAGCTCAGATCACAGCTATTACAGCTATTCAATTCATGCAAAACAGCGCAAAGATCAGATTACAGTCAAACCTCGTTATCTCAAACTTGATGGGACGAAGAAAAGTTTGAGATATCCGTGAATTTGAGATATCGGGAGTAAAAATACTAGAAAATAGGTGGTTGGGACCCTCCAAATCAGTTCGACATAAAATGGTATTCGAGATATCAGTGTTCAAGATATCAAAGTTCAAACTATATATCAGCTAATGCAAACAGCACTTTTTGAATGTGGCTGTGTTTAATATTGTTTTCATATGTAGTTACTAATTTAATAGGATAAGAATATAACTTGTTCTGATGTGCCTATGAACAACAAGCAATGGTGTGGGCAATCTGCCTTGTGCAGGTCTTTATGAATTTATCAAATAGAAAAGAGTTTACTTGCCGGGTAGGTGACCTAAAAAGTTCAAATGTTAGCACATTTCATCGATGACCATTTTGGCCCCACCCTAATACCAAAACCCCTCCCTCTAGGATCATGAAATTTTACAAATTTATAGAAAGACTCCCTGTTCATTCCAAAATACATGTATCCATTTTGTTTCAGAATAATATCAATAACATTAAGAAGATGTTTTGAAATGTTTACATAGAAACACTACTGTACAAGTTTAACCCTGTCCTGGGGTCAAACTCCCTCCCGGGGATCACCAAATTACCATTTGGTACAGGCTTTCCCCCTCTCTCACTATGAATTTAGTTCCCTAAAACATGTGCAGTTGTAAAGAAAAAGATTTTTGAAAAATTGGTCAACTTTTTGTCCCGCCCTCAAGGCCCCCAGGGTAATTTTTGTTGCTCCTTGTCCAAAAGATGCTCCATAACCAAATTTTAAAAGAATGGATCGATAGATTTGAAGAAGTTAAAAATAGGGCACTGCCAAGCCGGTACATGATACGCCCACATATATAAGTGTGTATAGGGAAAAAATAGGGCACCGCCAAGCCGGTATACAGTGATACGCCCGCATAATTATGACCCAGGGACCCTAACTCCTATAAAAACATCGGAGTTAAGAATTAAGGAGGGAGCCTTTGCCCGACAAGACAAAGTGCAGTTACAGGAATTGATCGAAAACAATTAAACATCACACTGGCTCCTCCTATAATCTTTCTGCATTTACTCGTGGCTTATACCCTGGTCACCATAAATCATCCAATTCCCCTTCATATGCAAGATGGGAATGTTCGTTTTTGTTTTATTTTTTAAGGTTGTGACTCTTCCACTGTGAATCAGCAAACATATATTTTTCTGTGAATAGAAATTTTGATTTGAAAAAATTCTAACAAGTAACAATTTGATCAAAATTCAACAATTTGAAATGATTTATGTGCAAGAATTTGTTATTCAAGACTTGACGATCCAGTGATGATAGATTGTACCTGGATGTGATGAAACTACTAGACTGGGGAAGTGGGATCTTAAGACTGACAGATTATATCACTAGAGCTGGGGGTGGTCCTGGACTGGGATGTGATATTATGTTGACCTTGAGGGTGTAGCTATATAGAAGCTGGGGGTGGTCCTGGACTGGATAGCGCGAATGACGACCGGAACCGTATCTCGCCAGGAGACTTTAAAGGACGAGGTATCGTCTGCATCTTCTTGGCAGATTTTCTTTTATAACTGTGTGAAGGAACAAACACCCCAAACGAATTATCTGATAACTATCAATCGGGCCATTCAACATATCCATGACATCATTATAACAGATTGTGGACTACAAATGGCAGATTATGAATACAGATTACTAAAAATATACAAAATCAGGAATTTGTGCATTAGTACACTGTGTAGTTTTCTCTGCTATGGAATGTTGAGGACTCAGTCAAACTCTATACGATATTGTGTCATATAAATGACTGATACAATGACACATGGTGCACTTGTGTCAGTGTACTGCATTTTCAATGAACTCCAAAACTTCATGGACAGAAAACAGTAGTTAATAAAAACATGACATAAACAGAAGTCGGATATTTAATATACATGTTTAGAGAACAAGTTTATTTATATCTTGGTAACTACAACACTCCGATATATAATAACATTTTTACAATTTACATGTAGAATTTTGTATTTAATAACTTTGTGAGATGAAGGTTAGTAGTAGTTTACCCACACAACAAAATTGTGGGGCTATAGTTTTTTATACCGCTAAAAACGCGGTGTACTATGCCTATACCGGCTGCCCGTCTGTCCTGTCCCTATACTATTGTCTTTGCAACTCCCTCCTGCGGAAACCTCTGGGGGTTTTTTATGAACTGGTGCAAAAGAAAGATCACAATGTGGGATGTGTCATATTATAAAGGGGAATGTTTGTTCTGGTGTTTTTTTAATAGATTTAGGCCTCTTGGACTTAAGAATTATTCTAATGCAAAACAATCACATAGTAACAACTTTCTGTCTTTGCCATCCTCCTAAACCCTTGGGGGGCTTTTGATAGTAAACTTGCGTTAAGAAGAAAGATCACATATGATGGAAATTGTGCATATTCAAGGGCAGTGCTGTCATGATGTTATTTAGAAGGAGCTTTAGGGCCTTGGACTTAGAATTTTTATGCAAAATACTTTGGTCTTTGCAATCCTCGTAAACCCTTGAGGGATTTTCTGAATACATTTTTGTTACAAAAAAAATGATCACATTTGGAAATGTGCAATTTACCAGAGGAGTGCTGTCCAATGCTTTTAAAGTACCCTTAGGGCCCTTCGAACTCTGGAATTTTCTAATGCAAAATATTTTTTCTTCACAAACATCCTCCTAAAACCCTTGGTGGAAAATTTTGATGAAACTTCGGTACAGAAGAAAGATTACAATAGTGAGAGATAGTGCACTATAAGCAAGGGGAATGCTGTTCAATGATATTGTGTTAAAGGAGTTAGGGCCCTTGACTTTGTTTTCCTACATGACAAAAAATAACATAATGCTTTCGCAACTACTCTCCTTAATACCTTAACTCCGATGCTTTTTACAGAGGAGAGTTAGGAGACCTCCCTGGCGTCCAATAATATATGGC
>CAJDSM010021711.1:17352-31352 GCA_903981925.1 Ostrea lurida
TTTCATCCCAAGCTCTTCCTTCTGTTGTTCTGTGGGGTAGGGGTTGTCCAGGTGGGTCTCGTACCAATGATTTAGAATATCACGAGACTTTGAGGCCATGGGCTGGAGAGCAGACATTTCCCTCTTCATTCTCTTAAACTTAATTGGATGCTGGTTTCCAGAGATAGACAGGGTGTTGAAACACCGCACCCTTTTGTTGGCCATCCACTTCTTCACTTGTTTGCGGGTCAGTCCTGACAGCCTCACCAGCTCGTCTACTTCGTCGTCGGTGGCATATGGGTACTGGGTGTGGCTCTGGTACCAGTTGTTAAGTACATTGGTGAAGTCCATGCACATGAAATTCTTGCTTTCTTCATCCTCTATCTTTCTCTTAAGGGGATTGCTTTGTTGAATTTCGTTTGGTGTGTTAGCAAATATTTCCTCTCCTCTAATAGGACTGTTGTCACTAAGGCTAAAATGGGATGAGTTGATAGAGTTGAAGGCAGTTTCATGTCGAGTGGAATCGAACTCGTGAAGCACTGAAGCAGGTGGGCAGACGTTGGAAGAAACGCTATGATCACTGGGGGAGGCTGTAGGCAACACAGAAGCAGGTGGGCCATTGGGAGAAACACTATGATCACTGGGGGACATATTTCTCTGATGAAAGCACAGCATCTTCTGCAGTAATTCCACTCATTTACTGGCCTGATTGAGGATATCCACACCACTGTCCACTTGCAATGACAGCTTGTTAGTTGAAGTTAATTGCAGGATCCACTTCCTGTTCAGAGGAGGCACTGCTGCCACTGAAGCTGAGATGAGAACTGGTGGGGGAAATGGTTGGTGATTTCTGTTTCTGTGATGAAGCACTGATGACATTCACGTCGGGTGTATTGATGAGAAATGGAGCACGTCTGCTGTGAGACTCGCTGGATGAGAAAGATGTCTGAGAAGTGGATCCTGAGGAAGATACTATGGGTGGTCCATATTGTTGAGGAAAAGGCTGATTACATAATCCTGAGGAAACATGATTTGATGCAGGAAATACACCTATGGACTTTGAAGCATATTGGGAATTTTGGAGAGAAGGCCCGGAATTTGGCAGAATCTGAGAATAGGCTCTGTAGTTAGGCTGTGTTGTTGAATGAGTTTTGTGGATCTGGAATTTCTGCTGGGAAGAGGCGCTGTTGTATCCATTGTTATTGTAGTCGTGGGTTATAGTCTGGATGAGGGTGGAAGGAAGGCTTGATTGACTGCAATCCTCTGCAAGGACATCCTGGAGCTTGCTGTAAATGGGATTTCTCTGCATTTGGTTAAAGAACTGGAAGGAGGAAGGCTTAATGGTTGTTTTGTTGTTCTGTGGCTGGAATGTAGTGTTTGACTGGTCTGTTGGGAAAGTTATGGGTGGAGGTGAGAAGGTATTCTCTCTATCTGTGATCTGTGGGTAAGCAGGGAAACTCTGTCTGTAGTTTTGAGGCGGGTAAGTGCTGTACATCTGATTGGCAGGATACTGTTGCTGCATGTACTTCTGATCTGTACTAGAGAAGGCCTGGTAACTATGTTGGATGTGTCTGTTGCCATGATGAAGAAACTTGTCTTCCATTCTGAAGAGCCTGTACAGTCGAACAACGAGCTTAAGTCTCCAATATTTGATTTATGAAGAATTTTTGGAGTCTCAATTCAGCATAAATGATGATTTTCAATGAAGGATGCTTTGAATTCTGATTTGATGATAGCTTGTACATGGAGCTGGCTTCAGTCCAGTATATATAGCTGGTGGTGGACATGTTCTCTATTACCTGAGACTCTCGACTTCATGCCAACCTCCTCCTCACTCCTCTCCATGCCAGCCATTGCAATCCATCCTCGACATTGTTTTCCTTGTGCAGTATATCAATATACATCCAGAAAAATTGAATTCATAGTAATTTCTGACAATTACACTTATCAAATTATGTTTACAGTGCAGTTCAGCTTTAACAGTGGGAATGGGACACCTGTAATTGGGTAATAATGATTAGATTAATTGGATAATGGAGGAGCCCAGGTGTGGCACAGGTAGCTTTGAATTGGTGTCATGTGAGGTATTAATGGCCTGCCACATTGCTATTTTTTATTTTTTTGTAAGTGATTCCTTATTTTCACCCACTGAAGTCTGCCTGTCCATGGACTTAGGATTTTTTATGCAAAATACTTGGTCTTTGCAACTCCTCCTAAACCCTTGGGGGGCTTTTGATGAAACTTTAAACAAAGAAAGAACACAATTTGGAGATTTGCATATTACAAGGGGAATGCTGTCTGATGTTTTTTTTAAAGGAGTTGGGTCCCTTGGACTTGGGATTTTCTATGCAAATACTTTGTCTTTGCTACTCCTCCTACATCATTGAGGGATTTTGATGAAACTTGGTACAAAGAAAGATCACAATGTGGAGATGTGCATATTACAAGGGGAGTGCTGTCCAATGTTTTTAAAAGGAGTTAGGGCCCTTGGACTTAGAATTTTCTACGCAAAATATTTTGTTTTCGCAACTCCTCCTAAACCCTTGGTGGGATTTTAATGAAACTTGGTACAAAGAAAGATCCCAATGTGGAGATGTGCATATTACAAAAGGAATGCTGATGATGGTCCATAATATATGTGGGTGTATCAATGTACCAAGAATGTACCAGGATCTTCAATTCCAACGTGAAGTTGGTCTCTACTTTATGGCTCTGAGACATGGCACACCACAAAGACAAACTCCCACAAGCTGCAAACCTTCATCAACAGATGCCTCCGCAACATCCTCAAAATCAGATGGCCAGAGGTTGATCTCCAACCAAGACCTCTGGGAGAGAACTAGACAAGTCCTCATCGAACAAGAGATCAAGAAAGGAAATGGGGATGGATCGGTCTACACACTGCGAAAGCCAAAGTCCAACACCACCAGGCCCCGCACCAGGCAGTCCCTTGAGTGGAACCCCCAGGGAAAGCGCAAAGTGGGCTGACCAAGACAGACCTGGTGAAGGAGTACGGACGCTGAAGCCAAGGCGGCCGGAATAATATGGGCCGAACTGAAGAGGACGTCCGAGAACCGAGTGCGATGGAGGAGTGTGGTAGCGGCCCTATGTTCCTCAAGGAATAAAAAGAATAAAGTCATGTAAGTCAAGGTATCATGTACCGGCTTGGCGGTGCCCTATTTTTGACCTATCAGTCAGTGCGTTCATCCGTCCATGTGTCATAGCATGTTGTCGCCTGGACAGCGCGAAATAGTTTGTCCGGGCCTTCTGACACCCTCTGTAGATTTAAACAATATTTCACAGAATAGTTGCCCTGGGCCCAAGGAAGTGTCATGTCCTTGACTAAGATTATTGGTCAAAGGTCAAGGGCACTATGCACTCAGCGACGTTAAGGAAACCCGAGAAAATTGACAAAGCTGTATAAAAAAAAATACCTAAATGCACTCCCTGCCAGATGATGTCACTATGAAAAATGACGCCATGACATACAATTTAGTATAGTTGTGTTGTGGGGGAAATGACAATTTATTCTATACCATTTTTAAAAGCATATAGCACAACGGCTTGCAGTCAACATTTTGAAGAAATATTTGGCATACATTTTTATCGAACCCTCGTGTGCTTAAAATGTGATAGGATGAGTTTTGTACTAGAATAAATTCTGAATTAATCAGTGGCAAAAAGAGTGTAATTCAGTTAAAGTTTCCATATATATATTTTCTATCCTTATATAATTCCAATGTCCTTTATTACAGTTGTTTTGATTGGATAAAATTAAATTGAAATGAGAGTTTACACATCCATAAATCCGATAACGTGATGTAACAATAGCGGCGCATGAAAACAAAAAACGTAATGCACGGAACTATTCAAATTTTTGAATTTGTTTATACAGTCAACAATTTGGAATTATAAGAATTAAACATTCTTTTTGAAGAATTTATTGATGTGTAAACTCTAGACATTTTACTCACAAACTTAACATAAAAGTGCTTCGCACTTTTATTCAGTTTGTGAGTAAAATGTCCAGAATTTACACATCGATAAATTCTTCAAAAATAATGTTTAATCCTATAATATATTTTTTAGCTATATCCTCAAAAATACAGACTTTTTTGGGTTTCCCTATAGAAAAACGTGTAAAGTAGGATTTGTTTTTACTTGAGTTGCATTGAATACAGTTGATTTAAGAATTCCTTGCCCTTGCTTTATGCACTTTTAGTGTATGCTAAACTCATCCTTATAATTAGCTGATCACATGATTCAAAGCACATGATGATTCCATTTTATGTGACCATGCAATTGCCTTGCATGTAAACCATTACTACAATAGATGTATCAGTTGTGTTTAATTTTTAATTTACCAGCCAAACGTGCATTTTTACAAAACGTTGATTTATAGCTCTTATATTAATGCAGGCTTCCTTAACGTCGCTGAGCACGTAATGATTTAAACATTCTCCAGGCCATAACTTTTCACTGAGAGCATGGATTGGAATAATATTTCACAAAATTGTTGCCCTGGACTAAAGGAAGTGTCATGACCTTGAGCCAAGGTCACTGGTCAAGGTCACAATGCACATAGTGGTTTTACCATTGTGTGGGCCATGACAGGCGTATAATGCTGGGCGTTGCTCTTGTTCACCAAGTTATTGTCCTGGACTTAAAAAAATGAACTTCGAAATTTGTTGCCGTCCAATAATTCTTTCAATTGGTAGGGGACTATGTATTGCAATGCAATACTTGTTTTTGCTGTTTTCGGAGTAGGACCACAGCAAAGGTCAGATGTTTTTTTACAATTTGTTTTGCCTCAGACTAAAATTTCTTTTTGTCATTTGTTGAAATGTGTCACATTACTGCCATTTGTATTTCTTTAGATGAGTAGCAAAATATAAATGGCAGTTACATCTTTTTTTACGAATCAAAACAGAATTTTTACCATACTATGTGGTCTAAATGTCGGGTTATTCAAGTTGAAGTTCATATAAGGCTTGGCTTCGTCTTGCCTATAATGGAATTGGACAACTCGACACATTTCAATAGACAGTAGGTATCAAATCTAACATGTAATAATATCCTGCAATACCATTATGAAATATCATAAGTATACACCTGGTCCTAGTGGGTAGATCAACACTGTATGTTAAATTAACTATAGAGCTCCGTGTGGACACTAAATTCCTGAGATACCAGTGAAAGGAATTATTAATTCAAAACTGAGATTGAATATTGTTGAGAGAACCAGAGACATGAAAATTACCATGACCATAAAACAAAAGCTGCATGTTTTTGGTTTTTTTTATGTGCCTGTGCTAACAGTAGTGATACACATATCAGTACATGAAATGTGAGTTCATGCCATGATTAGTGAAAGTAAACAAAAACAAAATCTACTGTAAGAAATAACATTAAATGCTTTATTGAGTGGAATATAACTGTACATATATACAACTTAGACATATTTGACATTTGTAACAAGTCTTTTCATGATAAAATATGTCAATTGTATTTTGATACAATAACCCTCTGTTGGGATTGTAATCAAGTAACAGAGTGAATCTGTTCCATTTTGAAACAATGAATGTTTCCTTGATTTACATAATTAGGAAAATCAAATAATCTTGAGCTATTATCAAACCTTCAGCATCTTGAACAATTCATCATTGTGTGGCATGGAATATACAATGAAATATCACAGACAAAAAGCGTGTTGAATATATTAAAATCATGAACTTCATAATCTGAAAATAATAATGAAATTCATTGGATTTTAAGCATGCACTAGACACTGACTGTTTTGTGTCTCTGAGAGATTTTACAACACCCATGTGAACCCCTGACTGACATGCAGTGATTATAGTTTCACATTAATAAACTTTACTGGTCACTTGTTTAGAAGTTTGTATGGGGCCCAAGGGTAATCCTGGTGACCTAATTCGGTCTGTTGTCATGGCGATGACTGCCTCCTGGGTACCAGGGGGAGCTTTATTGAGAAGCTGATCAGCATAGAATAATGCCTGTAAAATAAAATACATAAATCTGATTATTTCAAATACAATAAACAATGATGCTGAATGGTCTTAACTCTTTTTAGTTTTATTGGGGGGAAGGGGGTGGGGTGGCATAATTGAAATCAGTATTCTTGAAATTTATCAGTCCGAAGGATCGGACTGGTTAAAATTTCCTAAGACCAGTAAAGTTCACAGTACATTTCATCATTTTGACTGATGAAAATCTTCAAATGTCTGGTACAATGAAAGTTAACATTTCAAGAAATATTGAAATGTGAAAAGAGAACATGGAAAAATGCGCTAAAAAGTGTTGAACAGAATATGTACTTTAAACATTCATTTACATGCAAGTATTCATTTTTAGTTCTAATACCAATTTTAAGATAAGGACAATGTACTTGCATCAAGACTAAGCATATGTTGTAAGAATTGATAACCCCGAATCTGGCCTACCTTGGGGGCACTAACAGTTTGAACAGCTACAGACTTGGTCAGTACTTTACGGAGGCCACCGAGCCTGGTGGTGGCAGACAGGACCCTCATTTTATCTACACTGGTTGGAATGATGTTCTTCGGTCGAGGAATCAAACCAAGATCCCCAAGTTGATAATGGGGATGTGTACCTCCACTCTTGGCCACAGGAGACATTGGAAGCATTCTGCAAATAAGGGGGGTAACTCTACATAATAACAATGTCAATGAATTGATTCACATCATCAAATAGAATGCATTCAAAAATAATACTAACATCAATTACACATGAAAAAAAAAAAAATAAATATAGATACATATTCATTGACGATCCAAGTATTGTATGCATTGATGCTGTAAACCATCTTTCAGTGAGTAGTAAATTTCACAAATTTAAGGTAAAGGTGCATATATATGTCAATACTTTTTGACACTTGTAAATTCTAATCCATGTATCTACACATAAAAGGGCATAAATAGTGAGTATTATTTTGGTGATTTGCAACCTCTAACCAAAGCTGACCAAAATTGGCACATCCTCCCAAGAAAAATCCATTACTACTGTATGTTTTCATTTCTGAACCGAGGCACTAATCTAGAAGTGTTCATATTATATGTATTCAATCAAATTGCATCTATGTGTACACTTTAATTGATGACATAGTAGAATTACATAAAGAATACCTAAAGAAAGAGGAGATATAAAGACCCACCCATCCCACATTTACCCCCTCTTGATCCCTTGTCTTGATCCAGGAGATATGAAGAACCACCCACTCAACACTTACCCCCTCTTGATCCCATGTCTCGATCCAGGCATTTCACTGGCACTCTTCTGTGGCATTTCATATCTCCCAAAGTCCTCTGGTTGGGGACCAATACCAATAGCAGCAGCGCTGTTTAGTAAGATGAGTAAATTCTCCAACATGTTGTCTTTCTTCTCAATATCATTGTAGCCATCTTCTGACTCAGTTTCATCTGACTTCTAAAAACAATAAATTATTGACATTTTGTTTCAACGGATTAATATCACGAATTAATATCACAGTTTTAGTTTTGGATAATTTCAATTTATTTACAGAATTAGCAAAAGCTCGTGTGACATTCTTCTTCAAATAATTCTCTGATCTTTGAATGCAAAGACTTGCTTTTCATGATCTTACACACCTTAAGCATTAATTTGATAGCTTCTCCTGCATCATATAAAATCTTATCCACTTTCTCTTTGTTCCTTTTCTCTGTGACGTAATTTGTACTAGCATCTTTCAAACTATCTTCTAACTGTTCATTTTCTTTTGCAAGATTCTGGATTTCCTCTCTGAATTCAAAAGTTGATACCATGATGAATCATATACACTTTTACAATCCATTCAATATATATGGAAATAAAATAAATTCTTGTCGAAAGATCCAGGGCTTGCCTACCTTTGTGATTCTACTTGCTGTTTCAGAAAATCAATTTCGGCGTCCAGTTCCTGATACTCCTGCTCTCGGGAGTCAAACTCAGCAATTAGAGCCTCCTGGTTTCTACATTTATCCGTCAGCATCTTGATTAACTGCAGAATTTTATGTTATGCAGAGTATGAGTTTATATACATTCAATAGATTCTTTTTTTTTTTTTAAATTAAAAATATTAATATGTAATTCATTATCTACATTTGTCATAAAAATATCCGATATCATAATACCATTTAAAAAAATTTCTTTGCAAAAGTTTCTGGGATGAAATTCAACATTTAGAAAAATTACTATACATAATTATGATAAATTAATGCCATCACAGTGTTTTGAATACATGCAAATAAATATTTCTTTTGACATTTTATTATCAGACAGCTCTAAGCAGATGGCAGTATTGCAGGATTATTAAAATTTATGACTTGAGATTCTCAATCTTAAGGGTAACTGATGAATTAAAACCTTAATAAAGTACTGATTCTATACTATGCCTCAATGTATATACCATATTCATGAAATTATATTCCAGTTGATAATCCGTAAAATCAACAACCCCACAGAAAATAGTACATATATGAGTACCTTCTGATGACTGTGATTTTTCTTGGCTAACGTTTTTTCATTATCCTCTAACATTTCTATATGCTGTTTTTGTTGTTTCTCTTTCTTTTTCATTTCGTCATTCTCCTGAATGAGTTCCATGGTTTTGTCGGACATTTTCGCTAGCTGGGCAGTGATGGAGACATTTTCCCTGATAGTGTTTTTTGTGGTCTCTGCCATTTGTTTGTTTGACACTCTTCTAAATTCTGCTGCCACTTGGTTCACCCTCTGCACCATTTCTGATTTTAACCTGGAAGATAAATTGCAGACTTTATGCACATTGATAAATGAATTTAAAATCATTAATTCATTTCACACCAACTTTCTCTTTTTTTTTATCAAGAGGAATAAAAAAATAGTAGTTGGTCACAAATTTCTATGTGCTAAACAGTTATGATTTTCTAAACACTCACGAATATGATCCCCATTAAAATATAATGAAATTACACGCAGTATTTTTAAAGCTAAAATTACTAACCTACTTTTAATATTTTCTATTGATGGTTTTCAGTACTATAGTACTTTATAAGTGGTATTTTATAACAGATACCCATGATTCTAATTATCATTTAGAGTCTCTGTATTCTGATTGATACAATAACAAGCATGATCTTCCTCTTTCACTGTATTATTTATTTTGTACAGAACTCGAAAATTCTAATGTTACCTTACCTTGATTTATCTAGAACAGCTTTCTTTTCGAGATCGTAAATAGAAGCTTTGTGGTCTTCATCCTTTTGTTTGAGCTCTTCTTCCATGTTAGCAAACTTTGCCATCAGTTCTTCTCTGTGAACTTTGAACTCCTCCAAGGAGGCCAATTTGCCACCTTAAAAAGTGTTTTAACATATCACACTGCTCATACATGTATATTGAAAAGTTATTTGATTAATAATATTCATTCAATCTTTCTTCTAGCAAAGAGTTTATTACATTAACAGGTTTCTTCATAAATAGTACAGAGTATAGTACTGGTCACGCTATCATTATAGTATATACCAGTACTGTAAAATGAGAATATTTAGCGCACTATTTATTTTAGCGCCTCTAGCACAGACATGCAATTGCACTAAATTAAATCGTACGCTAAAAGGTTTTCATTGACATTAAATTATTGACCATGTGTATCATTGTGCTAAAATAAGTTTGCGCAAAAAGGTTTTCATTGCTAAATGCGCTAAAATATGTTTGCCCCCAATATTTTCGCTTTACAGTATATAATTAGACGGCATTATATCTAGCTACACTGCATTTTCTCAAAATCTTATTTCTCAGATAATAATGATAAAATTAATGTATAATTAACATTAAAATAGCTGCAGAATAATAATTCAAAATTTTACAAATAAGTTAATTACCTAAGATCATATTGTCAGATGTAAGCTGATCTTTGGTCTCCTGGAGCTCCGTTTTGATCTGCTGAATTGTGGCATGGGCCTGCTCTTTTTCCAGCTCCCTTGTCTGTTGTATTCCAATCAGCTGCTCATTCAAATCCTCAATGTCGTCATCTGTTATACAAGATAGATTCATTGATCCAACACTCAATTTGTTGCACGGAGAAAATTTAATCAAAACACGTAGACAATGCATTTGATTAAGTTTTCATAAGAAAGACAGGCAGTTCTATGCATTCTGTTGGGAAAAAATCAATACTTTTTTGCCTTCTTTAAGCCTGATCTGATTTTAAAAGTCTATCTGGTGTGGGTAAAAGTACATGGCCTCATCAAATTTGTATCTTGATTTTATTGCTTACTAAATGGTATTGATTACTTTTTCCAATAAAGGGCCGATCAGTTTGAGCTTACTTTTCTTGTTAATTTCTTTCTTGAGGTAATCCACGATGTCATTCTTCTGTTTCTCAAGTTGTTCAAATTTGTCATTGTTATTTCCTCTGTTGACCTCCAACTCATCACATCTTTTCTGGTACCTAGAATGATAATTAATGTAAAAAGGTTAAAGGTCAGTGTTTGATATGAAACTATAGTGCAAGAACACCAAAGATGTTGGACCCTTGGACTTGATACTAGGCAAACATCCTTTTAAGCTGATGAAGTCTTCCTTAAAAGGTATGATATACTGCACAAGTTCTTGTTTTAGCATATTCAAAATTTATTGCAACCATAGCTGATGCTCGATTAGGCATTATATTGCTAAATACAAGCATATGTATGACATACATGTGATATCTCACCCTTTTAGGGTGAGACTCACCCTTTTTGAAGCAATCTCACGACCTCACCTGCGGGTAACAATATCTCACCCCCCAAAAAAAATTGTTGTTAAAGGTGTAGTATGGCAATTAGTTTCCCTTTAATCATGAAAGTTGTATCAAAAAAGCCAAAAATGCCTGCAATGTCCAGAAGATACTCCAAGAAGAATCTTACATTAGTAGAGACTAATGCTATCAAATGAACACTTAACTGCTGAAACTTGATTGTGACACTTGATAATTGCTTTTATAATAAAAAATGAACTAAAGCTAGTATTTTAAGTCTTATTATGGCCTTTATTACAGCAAATCATTGATATAAAAAAAAATCTCACCCCAATCTCACCCTTAGCTCGGCAAAATCTCACTCATAGGCAGTCGGAATTTATCACATGTATGGTAAGATATAATTAACTATATTGAAAGAACTACATATTTTTGCACAACCATAAATCATCAACCTTGCTTTAGAGCTAAAGTACTTATATATAGTTAAGATTTATAAATTCTGCTAAATATATATGCAGATGGTTAAATTAAATATGTATATAATTCAATATTGGTGTTTCCCCAAAATCTTTGGCATGATATATATTGTAAGCCTTTTATGACATAACCAGAGGTGCATGTCTTACAAAATAGATAAGGGGGGGGGGGTCTCTTAAAGTGTAATGATGCAGGAATTATATAGTTATATCACCAACTGTTATTTAGCAGTATATTTCATTAATTACATTTTTTTAAAATATTAAATAAAGCTTTCATGCATGACCAACATTCACGGGGATTGTTAGGCATATTGCAAAGAAGATGCATTTGATAAGGGGCTTATGTTTGAAGCACACAAATATATAATGACATATATTTACCAAGTGCACAACCTAAACTTTTAAAAATTGAAATATCATATGCGCAGTAAACGTCATGCCAGTTCGAGCAGTGCTAGTTTTTGTGTACTTCCAATAGCGTTGTACAATTACCTCTGTAATCTGTTTTCCAAGTCTCGAATTTGTATTATGAAGTATTCCTTTGACAGTTCATTCATAGTTTCGACACTTTTGGAAGGTGATCCTCGGCCAGACTTCTTGGCACTTTTCTTCCCCTTCTTTCCGCTCTTCTTCTTTTTAGGAGGCATTTTGATGTCGTACTAATACACGGTATTGATTAATTAAAACAATATGAAAAGAAATAATCAGATTATTTCCTATAATCTCTAACTCTCATTGTTTTTGAGGGAATATGGAGGACACCATTTTGTTGTCAACAATTAATGTGACGTCATTTCCTCGATACGATTTTATTTTCGATGTATCACGTGATTTAACATGTGATTGAAATGATGGCGGCGCCCAGGAAAGTCAAGTGGCGAAAAATTTTGTATGAACACCAAAATGTCCCCGATAACTACGTGGATGATTCATTTCTGGATGAAATGAAAAAGAACTGTAATTAATCATACACTTTTTACAATTTTAGATCTTTGAAGCATTGATTGCTATGCATAATATATGCAGAGATTTGGAGAAGTTGCTGATCTCTAGCTGTTATGTATATATATGGTTTATGTATTTATTTTGTATATGCTGGTTCTGATACACACTAATACACAGCTCTGTTCATAGCTGGTTCTCATCACACAGGGTTCTCATTAACGCAAGAATCTGCATAATATAAGCATAGCCTAGTACCCGAGGCCTTCCGAGTGCTTGCACTCGGAAGGCCTCGGGTACTAGGCTAAATATAAGCACAGGTCCAGCACATCTGAGACATTTTCACATAGCGAAATTCGATTAATTAATTTGATAAAAAGATTTGAAATTATAGAGGGCAAAGCCCTCTCACAGCCCGAAGGGCCATGAGAGTGAAGCTCTCCCTATAGGTAACACGTGTATATACATGTATAAAAGGAAAATATAGAAAACTAACGAAAAATTAAACCAATATACCTTATAATGGAACTTGAAAACTTTGGTCCTTTGGTAAAAGATTCCGAATACACACGTGAACATGTATTTCTCCATTTTTGAATCTCGTCTACCCAAGTTCACGGTATCCCGAGATGTTACGTAAAATCCGTAAAAAACGCCCCCAAACAAAACAAATGTGATCCATAACTTTTTCAATCTTATAATCACTCCTCGGTGACTTTCATCTTGAACACACATCATACCTTTGCATTTTCAAAACAATGACGACGAGTATACGTCACAATGCACTGTTTACATTATTTAGCGTAATATTTCCGCGTTCAAAGAATAGGTGGATCAAATGACTAAGGCCTAAAAAAAATTGTTTGGTACGAGTTTCCTGACTACTCGCCGACCCTAATTTTTTTGTTTACATAAAAAAATAAAAATTCTTTGAACAAGCAGTAATTACTTTGTGGTATTTATCACTGAATATTTTTGCAAAAATAATAAACTCTAAATAAAGTACAAGATTTGTGAACAATCGCCTTGACTTTCTACGTCGCGGTATACCGGGGTATAATCATGTTAATTCAAGTTTAGCATAGCACGATATTTTGTTGCATGAAAGTTTAAGCAGACTCGATATTTCCTTTGTAGAAACTTAGAAATAGTCGATGTTATAAAATAAAATCAAAATATGAAACTATCGTTTAATTTGTGCATGGTGCTCAGCATGGCACCGGTGAATGTACGATATAATGACATCGTTAAAGTAATATGTTTAAGTGCCATAATTATTTAGAAGCTCTGCCTGTAAAAACAAATGCTTTAAATTGAATTAAATTCACACATTGTTACATAAAATAAGATGGGTAACAACAGTTAGTCGTTTACTGCAAAGACCCGTGGAAATCATGCAAGGGTCACTGCCGCATGCTTGCGACTAACTTTTGGTTTTTTTTATCACACTCATAGAAGTGTGTGAAAAAAAGCATTTGCCTTGAGGGATATTTAACACTATCGAGTGGCTAGCGCAGTCTACACATTCAATGTCTTCATAAAACAAAAACGTGTTGCCGTCTTTTGTTGATTTTAGCACGTGCAAACGGCCCGTGTACATATGCTTGGCTGTTTCAAGATACATGTACATTTGTAATTTAATTATTCACAATATTGTAAGTTATCACATTTCCTACAATTTTACGTTTCCGTAGTAATTTTCTTGAGATAGATTTTTCACTTTTACTTAGCTAGGTAAAAAAGCATGCGATAATTCTCCGAGTGAAATACTACTCAATTACCGATTATAGTAGTCATAACCTATTGTGATAAACTATTGTGGCATATAAAATGAACCCCATTCT
>CAJDSM010021712.1:0-17589 GCA_903981925.1 Ostrea lurida
GACCGTGTGCAAAATTTAATTATATGTACATATCACTGATACAACCGGAACAAGGCAGCCACTGCATCTTGGTACAAAAGGTCCAGGTCCATTTAGAATTGGAAAATCAACGATCCCTTTCGTCAGATTGGGAAACTATTGATTATGTGTAAATCATGATTTAAAAAAAAATTTAAAAGTCTATTTTTATTTCAAGTATTTCAGAACACTGTCTTTTTAATTCATTGTTTATTGGCAAGCAATGAAGTTTAAATCTAGATAGAATGTCAAGTTAAATGCGTTTCTCTTGAACATTTAATTATCAAATTGGAATGGAATTAATTTGACAATCAAAATTGGAAATGTTTTGCTTATTTTCAATTATATAACCAAATAGGCAAACAATTGTTTGGTGTATTTTAAAATTCTCATAAGTCAACAGGTTACTATATAGCAGAAAACTCTTTTCCTTCCGTTTGGAAGAAGAAAAATAAAAGAAAAAAAGATGACATATCCAGGGGACGGATCCAGAGATATCGAGTTGGGGGGGGGAGCAGCAACATCAAGGGTAAAGAAAAGGAGGGAATAGGCAGGGCGGCTCCAGGGGGCGAAGCCCTAGAACATGTGAAGAGATTTTAGAGATTTTGTAGGCGTATGAAATGTGATTGTCTTCCGAAGTAGTCATATTCGGGAAAAATAATAATTTCTGTATTGGTATCGAATAAAATAAAATGACGCAAATTTTGAAGTATATATTGAATGGAATATGGCCCTTTTCTACAGAAAAGCACAATAAGAGGGGGGCGCATGGTAGTAATTAATATAATTATTCCAGTGAAAAATAAGATTACATGTATAAACAACTATTACACTTGGTAAATTTTAGGGGAGAGGGGGGAGGCCGCCGGGTGAGCCGCACCCCCCGGGCAAACTATCATTAAAATCCGACTCCGGGCTGAATGCATGAATTCTTCCAATAATGATATAAACAGAGTCGTTGTTAATCATGTATTTGTAAACCTATGGAGAGAACATTTTCGAAAGCATAAACGAGAGTAACTAATGGAATATAAATATAGGGATGTCAAAGAGTACTCGTATAATCAACTCCATCCGTAACAGATAATTACGGAACTGAATAAAGTTGGAAATATTATCGATTACTCAGAAAAGAAGGACGTACTTATTATTTGAAATGTAAGTGAGTTATAAACGATTGTTACACTAATTGGGACGAAATAATGCTTGTGTAGTGTGTAAAGAATACATCGGTAAAATGTGTAAATAAAAAGTGGTGTATGAGTTCGTCTCATATGGTTCAAAGGAAAATTAAAGAAGATGGATTCTAGGGTGAGGAGTTTATAAGATAGAATGTCAATATTTTGATTTGGAATGAGGTTATGTGTTTGATTTCTACCATTGAGAAAGAGAAGATAAAATCGAAGGGAAAAAATGGGAAAATTAGAGAGAAGAAAAGGAATTGGAGAGAAGAATTTGCATAAGAAGAACCAAAGCGGCGTTAGTTGTTCGGAAAAAGCTAACAGGAGGGGAATGGGACAAAGAAGAAAGTGGAGTAGTAAAACATGAGAGAATCAGATATAACAAAAAGTATTGTTAGCACTTAGAAAGAAATATAACGAGCAAGAAATAAAGAGAGAAAAAGATTGATGACTAGTGAGGCAGATGGGTAGCAGTAAGAAACGTCCACCAATTACGTGAAAAAGCGTTTGGAAGGCTAGTTGAGAAAAAAAGTAAGGAACCAAGGAGAGGATAAAAGGAAAGATAACGAAAAGAATACGAAGAAAGTCATGTACAAGTGAGGAAGATCACAGAGAAGATCGAGAAAAATGAACTAAATGGAGAGATCTTAGTTACAGAATACAGACTATAGAAAAAGAAAGAGAATTTAATAGACATTCGAGAATGAGCGAAAAAGGAAGATACCAATGAAAATTTCGTCGTGTGACAAGGAGCAGTTGATATACGGAAAAAGACTACATTGATATCAGGAATTGTATCAAAAAATAAAGGAGTTAAGGAACGTACCACAATGAGGTTGGTGAGAGGAAGTGAACGATAGAAACTAGATCGTTGGAAGACTTAAAAAAATGATTCAGCTAGCAAGAGAGAAAGGAGAAGAATAAGTAAGTTAGGGGAAGTCTTGTCTCAAAATTATAGAAGAGGAATAAGAGAAGAAAAAAATTTAAAGAAGGATAGGAGAGGTCAAAGAGGCATTCGGACATCAAGGAATTTTAGAAATGATAGGAGTTGGCCAAGAAACATGAAGATACAGATGAGAAATAATACTGATTGCAAGGCGCGGAAGGCGCGAGAATAAGAATCGAGTAAAAAAAATTTGGGAATTGAAGGAACAGAGGGAACTTTTGAAAGAAATACATAACAGTCTGTTGGAAAAAACATAAAGCAAATTAATGAGAATATACAAATAGAACTAAAAACAGCTGGACGCAGTAGGTTGAGAAGGAGCTCATGCAGTAACACTGATAAAAAGATATAAAATATATTGAAAGGCTGGCTAGGGGTGAAATAAAAGCGATAAGAAGGAGGTAATAAGGGAACAAAAATAAAGGGATAGGGGAAGGGATAAGATTGGATGAAGACAAGTCAGGAACTGAAAAAAGTAAAATACAATAAAGCTAAGACAATGTTTTTTAGATTTGATTAATCAGTATTCGCTGAGGAATAAAAAAAGACCACAAAAAATATGGAGCCGAAGGGAAAAAAGAAACTAAGCCAGAAACCAGAAAGAAGAATGGGAAAGTGAAAGAAGGAGGACAAGCACACAAGAAAGAAGAAAAAGAGAAAATAAGACACGAAAGAACCTTGTAAAAACGGTTTATTTGCAAAAGGTAGAAGAAAAACTAGGAGGCCACGGGTTAATAGTATGAAGAAATGAAGCAAAAATGAGATAATAAGATAAGTGGTTATTGAGCCAGAAATACGGATTACCAGGGAGGAAGAGTTAATTAGAGGAACATAAAAGATGCAGTAAAATAAGAACTCAGGAAATAAGTGAGTGGAATGGCGTTTTCCTGATGCTGCAAATGATGGGCAATTGGTATTCGGTAACTAGAGTAGAAAAAAAAAATAGAAAAAAGAGCATATATGGCTGCCAGCACTAAGACAATTCTTCAAATAGATAAAGTTAGAGCTTTGGAGACATATGGTCAGAGTAAACATATGAACGGAGAAACAAGAAAAAATGAGAAAACCACGAGAAACGTGCATGTAATAGATTTGCCGGGAAATGAGAGAAGCAAGTTAGAAAAATCCGGGTACTGACTAAATGTGCATTAAAGTCAGAGATCACGAACAGAAAGAGTGATAGAGTTTAGAGAATGAAATGGCTAAGGGGCAAGAAAGGTAAGGTGAAGGGTGTAATTTAGAAGGGAATGCATCAGAGAGAAAAAGAAGAGAGGTTATGAGGATCACGAAGAAAGAAGGCAAAAGCAAAAAGAGAAAAGCCATATTAATAGGTTGGATGAACAAAGGATAAAATTAGATATATCTGCAGAACGAATAATTAGGATGCAGGGAGATACGAAACTATAGAAGGGATACCAATGGGAATAATGGAACTTAATAGGGGTCTTGGAAACGCAACAAAAGCAGGCACATAGTCAAGAAAATAAATTTAAAGACGATATGAAGGAGGTCAGTAGTATGGGTCGGGGAGGAGTGACGAGGCAGGAGGACATGAAGTGGGAGGAATAGGGAATAGTAAAAATATTGAGGGGATGGCTAGTGGTAGCTGAGCAAAGATGACCACATTAATCGGATACAAGGCCATGGCAGGGGGTGGACAAAAGGAGGAAAAGTGAACTATCGTTTCATTTGTTTAATAAGTACGAAATGGTATAGAAGAAGACAAAAGGATAGGAGAAATATAGAAACCGATAAGGGGTGAGTAGAGAGCGGACAGGATAAGAAAATATAAATTGGGAGTTGTATGAATTTTAAGAGAAAAAAAGAGTAGGGGGGCAAAAAGGGAGGCCCTGCTACAGAATATATGACAGGGTAGGGTAGGCAATATGATGTGTCCATAGAATGTTAAAGAGGGAGGATACATGGAAGCTGAAATGTATTGAGATAAAAATGACGAACTTAAAGTTATTCACAATAATGTGAGAAAGGTAAAAAAGAACACGAAATTTACTCAATTTTAGAAAAAAGGAGAAGCATCAGGGGAGATCAAAAATCTCTACAGGGTAACCCCGAAGACTTTTAGAATTGGTTGGAGTCTGAGAGAGTAAAAACTCAAAGAAAAAAAGTCTGGTCAGTGAATTGTCACGTAAATCTTAGAAAGTAGTTATTCTGAATTGTTCCTCATTACACGAAATAAGTAGAGAAGGGAAGAACCATACAGCAAAGATAATAAATAAGAGCAACTGAAAACAAAATGTTTAGTTAGCCCTATTTTAGAAAAGTGCTAGATGATGAGATAACAACAGGGAAAGAAAAAGGCCAGCAGCGTAAAAAGTAGGAGCGAATGGGAGGTAAATGACGTACGAGACTCGAATCAGCAGTACAGGAGAGGGAGTGAACCAAGAGAAAAAGTAAACAGGAAGAAAAATAGAAGAGAGCAGGAGAGAGTCAAAGTGGAAAACAGCCAGAGAGGAAAGAAGGAAAAGAGAAGACAGTATAGAGTAGGAAGGATAGAGGGATAAACAGATACCTATTGTGATAACGTATGTGTGCTATAAAAATGAACAACCCATTCTCAGACCAAAAATGATGTGGAAAAAATTGCGTATTAAAATCTTAACATGCCACTAGTCAAACAAGGACCAAACTGCATGTTTTTAAACCATACCGGAGAAAAAGAGATCCGTATTAGGAGTGTTAGAATGATTGATATCGTTTTGAATAATCAAAATTATGACGATTGAATTAACAATTTTTCCACAAACCTCAAAACTTTTAAAGCCTAATCGATCCAGACTTCTCACAGGTTCTTCAACGTAACAAGCTTGTGGCGGGAGTTTCTTGGAGTAACCACCAGAATAAGTTTACTAAAGAAGGGGGGGGAGGAGGGTACCTATGTATTGCTGGCAAGCTCCTGTTCGACGAAGTGTCATTCCTCCTGTTGAATACAATCTTGGCAAGCTTTTCATTTTATAAAAAAAGAAATTATAAAGTAATAGAAACATAATGTATTTATGGCGTTAATTAACTTAATCTACCAGGATAACATGTACACACTGATCGCATGGCTTTTACATTTGTCCTGTATGTATGATGTATCTCTTCTGTCAGACAGAACCCATGGGGACCGGTTTAGAATAGGTCCCAGCATCCCCTTGCGTGTCACGTAAAAGGCGACTGAATGGGCGGTCATTCGGATGAGACCTGATAAATCGAGGTCCCGTGTCCAAGCAGGTGTGGCACGAAAAGATCCCTCCCTGCTTAGAGGCTCTGAGTGCCGCGAGCTAATAGGCCAAAATTTTGCAGCCCTTCACCGGCAATGGTGACGTTCCTATGAGTGAATAATTCTCGGTATGAGGAATATAAACAACTATATTAATCAAAATCCAATTTTATGTGATTCAAAGGTATCGGTAAACATGCAGTCTTGGTCCAGACAGCAAAATTCTTATGTGCCAATTACGACTGCATAGTGTATCTAAATCAATCCAGATTCAATACATGCAGTATTAGCTTCTAAGTTGGCAAATTTCAATTCAAGAATAAAATATACCAAAAACTTCTTTGTAAACTTCTTGTAAAAAAGCAATTTTCATATAGATGTACTTGTACCAGTATTACTAAAGGTGTCAATACTTTTATCCAAAACAAGTCATTCGACATGCTCAAAAACAAAAGTAAAAAAAATAAAAAAATTTTTAGGTCTTAGATAAAAAAGATAAAATAATGAAAGCTGCCCGCACACGTCAGTAAATACTAATAACATGCAATAGGCCTACTTTCTGCTTCGCCCTCAAACATGGTCACACCGTAAGACATATTAGCTAAATCATGCTATCTTATAGCTTTATTGAGCCAGTTCAGGGTTAACCTTTTATTTTATGTGATGTCACAGATAGATTAAGATAGACATGCAATCCAAGTACATGACACATTTCCCCTTGAGAGTGACAGATTTGAAGTAAAGTAAAGCAAAATAAAAGGTGCAGATAAAAGGGCAAACTTTGTCATTGTAGGACTTTGATGAGCTAGTAGGGCAAAGTGTTTTAGAAAAGTACTTCCTTGTTATATACATGTACAGTAATACTAGAGATTTAGTACATTTTTTTTTTATTTATTTCAGTATACATTAAAAACTATGAATATTGGTCTGTTGTAAAGGCATCTGGGGAAATAACTCAGCAAATAAGTAGGTAAGTATAATAAAGTTCTTTTGAATTGTTGTGCACCTGAGAGAGACAAAACATGTGGCTTTGTGTATGTGTTGGGAACATTGTGAACAAGATAGAAGCAAGGGCATTCATTAGAGGATCATCAAACCTTCCACAAATGTTGCCCATGAAGAGAGGATGAACCCTATTGATTTTCAAGGTCAAAGGTCAGGCCACTATTGACTATAGGGGTGAAATGATGCATCACGATGTAGTGGTCTAGGTTCGATGTTCCGGGTCTTTTTGGTTTGATACGGTTCTAAAATTATACCACACATTGTTTTTAATAACATGGTTTCTGATTGGCCAGTGGAATTGAAAATTGCCCAGTTGATATATGAGTAGACTTTGCTGTACCAAATTGGACACAGTCGAGTTGAAAAATGCACCCCTGGCCAACGTATAAATCCTTAGTATGGCATGCTAAATTCTTTTATTTTATGTTGAACTCTTTTACATTACTTTGAATTTATTTGCAGAGAGCAAAACATAAAAAAATCTTAGCATTATAAAGAATTTGGTACATGCTATTGTATTGAATCAAGATTAAAGTATTGAATCGAGAAGGTACTGCATTGTTTCACCCCTATTTGACAATTGCCTAAAATTCTTGTGAACAAGGTAGAAGACACAGCTTTCATCAGATAATCAAATGTTGCCCATGGAGAGAGGATGAACCCTATTGATTTCAAGATCAAGGGTCAAAGGCCACTTGATAATTGCTTGACTTCTTGTGAACAAGATAGAAGACGCAACATTCATCAAAGAATCATCAAATCTTCCACAAATGTTGCTCATGGAAAGAGGATGAACTCTATTCATTTTCAAGGTTTAGAGACAAAGGTCAGAGTCACTATTGACTATTGTTTATTAGTCATGTTTACAAGAGGATGCTATGCTTGCATTGCCTCATCATTTCTGGCTGGAGAAAGTAAATGGCCACAAAAACAACAGCATATTCAGGGTTACTGGATTGCCAAACCCATGGCTTTTTGGCATATTAGATTACGTCCAGCTGGTCAGCAAGACAAGTTGTAGACCTGACCACACACCCTCAGCATTTCAGATGGAATAACTCAATGAACTGCTTCTCGCGAAATATAGCAATCCATGCATGGTCAACTAAAATTATTGACTAACTGAGACCTGACTTACATATCAAAGACTTGGCAGAGCCACAAGAGGGGTTTTAAATTTTACATTGTACAAAGGAATAAAGAATTTTTTTATTCCATGCAAATTTCTTGACACTACATGGGTAAAATTTTTCAAATGAATATGCAAGCAACCTCATTGTGTAGATTCGGTTTGTTCAAACCATGACTACCAGGACCAGGTTGGGGCCATTATAGGGTTTTATAAAATAATTCATATCAGAAACTACCGCTATATTTCTCAAGAGAGCAATGTGTCTCATGGGCCTCTTGGTTTATAAAGTTTTGTTTTTGTTTATTTCAATCATTTTACATTTCATGTGCAGAACTATACTTTGATCATGTATAATTACTTGATTTCATTTTTTGCAGTATGTGTTTGTTCATTGCGTCTTTTATCTACATGGATGACAAGAGACTTTCCCCAGACAGTCTAGTGCTTATTACTGTTGCCTCCTCTGGAATTGGTTACATTCTTAGTAAGCTGGTGGATAAATACACTGAATCAGATGCTACAGAAGATGGGGGTCAAAGAACAGGTAACTAAGCTCGTGGATAGATACACTCAGTAAACTCTACTGAAGATGGGGCTCAAAGAGCAGTTATGTAAGCTCGTGAACATGTACACTCAATCAGATTCATGAATAGATACACTAATTCAGACCCTACAGAAGATGGGGCCCAAAGAACAGGTATTAAGTAAGTTTGTGGGTAGATACACTCAATTAAACCCTACAGAAGATGGGGCTCAAAGAGCAGGTAAACAATCTGGTAGATACATGTAGATATTCCATCAGACCCTATTGGAAAGCAGGTATAGTAAGCTGGCATAGAGGATGCTAAATAGTAAAATTAATTTAAAATTAATTTCCTTAATAATCACTGACCATTTTGTCTCATTTCTTTGTAATGTTACCATTTTGTATCATTTCTTTGTAGTGTTACAAGATTTGAAGACCTTTGTGATGTTTATGGGATTTAGCTACTGCTTGTCCCCAGTGCTTGTGTCCTTGACAGAGACCATTTCAACAGACACGATCTACGCCATGACAACTCTGATGCTTCTCGCAAACCTGGCATTTCATAACTACGGTGTACAGGCTGCTGTGTTAGTATACTAGTAAATAAGACAAGAAAATTTCACACTAATGCATATCTCTCAAAACATGATTGCAGGTACCAATGTATTTTATATTCACACATACTGTTGTAAAGTTTTAATTCATTTTAGCTGCCTTTGTAGAGATTCAGAAAATTTTATTTACCTCTTTGCACATGCACTTAAATAAAACCTTTAGGGAATAAAATGATTTAGTATACATTATATGTAATTGTTGATTTGTAGTGTATCTGAAGCATTTTCGCTGAACGCTGGTCTGTTTGCCTCGGTTTGCCTTGCTTCACGTCTCCACAGCTCCTGGCATGCGTTTGCGACTGTTACATTCTCTCTACAAATCTTTGGTCTTTGGCCCAGGCTGAGACACAAACTGAAGGTAAGTTGCTCCCAAACTTGATTGAATATGTGATGCAATTTACTTCAGTACTTTATATTTATTGGTAATTTAATTTAAACAATATTTTATTCACAAACAAGTGAATGGGATTTGGCAGCAGGCACTGCCTATTTTTACCCTCTCCCTGTACATTTCTTGATGTTCTCAATTGGTTATTGAGTATTTTAATGTTTTAGGATGCCGTCCCAGCGCTGAACATGATGTTGACAATGGTGTTAGGATCTGTGGCACTGTTAGCTTTGTTTACCATCTCCATGGTACCCGCCGTCATGTTTCTTCTAGGTCATGTCTTCATAACCTTTATCTGCCCAGCCTGGTTAATCAGTCTGCAGCCTCTCAAAAAGTGAGTTCAGGTCTTGTACAATCTACTTCATTTTATGCTTTTGCATATTTCAAATACTGGAGAATCCTATTGGTTGGGTCAAGTTTTCTTGGTTTGAGAAAAAAATTGCCTGGTTTTGATATATTGATTTTAACTGTTGAAGAGTTATTCTTCTTTGTGGTGTGTTAAAAGTCATACAAGTCTCTCAGTTGATCTTCGTTTATTGTCATGAGTCATCTGTTAATAAGTTATATTTTTAACTTCTTCTTGAAAACTACAAGGCCTCTAGGATATGAGGAATATAAATGTGTTAACAATAAAAATATTTTCATATTTCCGACACTCAACCTCAATATGAAGTGCCACAATACAACCAATCTAAATGATCATAAACTTAAGGAATCTGAGGTTTCTTCATGTCGCACGATCAGGTTTCAGCTTAAGGGGGGGGGGGGGGGGCAGGGATCAATCCCCCGAGGCAATGAGTTTTGAGACTCCGCTGTTATGCCTCTAAGCCCTGGTTAGGGTATTAGGGTGAATCCCCTAGTGTTATATAATAGACCCCTCTCCCTTCAACCTCAGTAGGTTCTCCTAGAAGATCTGCATGTAAATTATGCCTTGCAATTTGGATATCGTCAACTGGTGTATGGTATCATAATTTCATTATTGGTAAAGAATATTCTTTCTTTGCTTTAAATAATTACTATAGATGATATCTATAGGTACAATTTTCCTTGACAAGCTCATTCAATTCAGTAGATGAATGACCGATAAAAGAAGTAATACATGTATATCAAAGAATCTGATATGATAAAATCTCATCTAACCACATATATTTGTTGTAGAAGTTTTCTTACTAATGGTTAGGGGATATAACCACCCCTCTAAAAAAGAAGGGGGGAGGTTCCGATGGAAATCTGAAAATAAAACCAGTCCGAACACAATTAAGGGGAAGGCTCTCACTAATTAGGTTTAGGGGGAAGTATTCCAATAATATAGCCAAGTTCCCACCTGGGGGAAGTCTCACTAATAGCCAAGCTCCCCCTGGAAGTCCTACACTTATACACCAGAAGGCTTCCCCCTGGGAAGTCTCACTATATTACCAGGCCCAGCGGGCATCTTCAACGTTGAAGCAATGTTGACAATATGAGTTGTTACCGTTGACTCAACCAAACTCACCATCTTATGTTCCACACGTAGATTCAACATTTTATTTTACAACCGTTGGCATGCAACATATTCTAACGTGTTCAACGTTAGGTTTATTAAATTGTAAAATAAGAACTATAGTATCTAAAATGCGGAACAAGATGAGTCTTCATGAGCTAACGAAAATAATAGGCGGCTCATTATGGTAAATGGTCAATTGTATACTTATTATCGTTGACTTTTACAGCAGAATTCAACAGTAGCTTTGTCATTGGGTTCTCGCATGAATATACAAAGCGCCGCTTACATTTCTGTCCAACTGTGCAAGGAATGCTCATTGTTAATGAAATAATTTACGTTCCATCACTCATGTTCTACAGAGTTATCTTTCTTACATTAGCGATCTAAGAGCTTACTAAAATGTATATAGATTAATGGCCTAATCGCGAATAAGTTTAAACGTAGCATTCACCCTTACAATAATTCAGTACTAAAACATCGGTGTACAATATTAATATGGTTTTGATATCATCGTAAAGATTAAACAGCGGGACGTAGGAGACAGGTGGGGGGGGGGGCCAGCAACGAATTTTCCCCCCCCCCCACCCACTTTCACAAACTTGTTGAGGCGGGTCTCAGCATATAAGTATGTTTTTTTCTCCCCCCCCCCCCCCCCCACGCCACACTTTTCTCCAATAATTTTTCCTCCCATAAAAACACCCCAATTTAGGATTTCCGCCCCCCCCCCCCCCCACTTTCAGTGTGAAATGCCTTTTTTTTTTGCTTGTCACATAATTTACAAGTGTGCCCCCCCCCCCCCACTTGTCAGTAATTTATAGAGTTGTGTCCCCCCCCCCCCCTTTCAGCCTGTTCAAATGCGAGTTTTGCTTTTCGTTTTTTTTTTGCTTGTCACATAATTTCAAAAGTTGCCCCCCCCCCCCCCCCCCCCACCTTTCCGTGGGTTTTTTTTTAGTTTGCCCCCCCACTTCGAAATCAGTCCTACGCCTCTGCATTAATTTATTATATTGCTATGATGGACGACGGAAACACTAGTATATTAACGTAAATCTGCATACCTTACTATAGTGATCAGAGGCTTTGGAATGCGAGGTAGTAACATCTGCTGAAATACCATGTGACTCGAATCATACAGCAAACCATGAGTAGTCTACCTGAGAGGGAATCCTACTGTTAACGCGTGATCGCAACGCCTGAAGAACGTGTCTGACCGACTCCTGTACATCGGTAATTGCGGACCTAACCGCTTTGAATAGAGTGTGCCAAAACGTGAATCAAAGTGACCTATTTATTAGATTGTGAACATTACAACGCTTGGATATAATCAAATATTTGGAAATAGAAAAGTTGCACACTCATACGTTCGATGCTCAACAGCTTATTACAACGCTATTGCCAACCGCTTTTGATTTCACACGTTGACATGACAACGTTGAGACACTAATCAACGTTATTCAAAACTTTCATATCCAACCTTTGTTTCAACTTGTTTCCAACGTAACAAATGCAACGTTTAAATCAACGCTTGAATGCCCGCTTCTGGAGCCTTACGGGAGGGGAGGGGGAGGGGTCCTGGGATCCTCACTATGGGGGAAAAAGTCTCACTATATAACACCGGTTTAAGTGTACTATGCCTCAACATACTGGAGAAATTGGATGTGGATGGAAATAATATTTAATATTTGGGAATCAAAAAGTTTCAGAGTTAAATAATGCAGTTTAATCTGAAGGGGAAAAAACCTGCTGGACTCTAATGCACAATTACATGTACATACCTGGTACATGTACCAGCAATCTACACGTTTAACCTACTAGGCAGTTAGCTTCAAAATACACATGTATTGTTGGTATTTATATTTTCATTCAAGTTTCAAAAGGAAGTTTGTCACTATGACAATGTATTTTTCCTACTTATGTACATAACTTATATAATGATTTTGTCATCCAACAGCAATATCCACGGGCCATGGGACGAAGCTGTGATAAAAAATGACTGACATTCTCGGAGAATAGAAGTAGAGATAACACAGCATGTGGAAAGGCAGGCATTTCTAAACGCTCCAGGGACTGTGATCATGGATCAGAGTAGTGAGACAAGGGTCAAGAGTGCTGTTCAAGTCTACAGGGTAGCAAGTGAAATATTGTCTTTGTCATAAGTGGCGTAATGTTCAAATTGACGGAACAGATAATATAATTTAATTGTTTGAAAGCCATTCTGGTAAATAACAGAGCCATGATAATTTGATGATGTGGTCATTTGCTGTATATACTTGATGGAAAGAGAAAGTATCAATAATAAATCAGGGAAGTCGATAATTCTTTAATTTTTTTTGTGTGTGCGTTTTTAAGGTAGCCCACTACACTAACGCATTTACTCTTTATAACACAACGTCACAAGATGGCGATTTAAATAGTATGCGAAATAGCTTGTTTCGATCATTTCGATTGTATAACTTCATAGCTCAGTAGGTAAAGCATCGGTTTGGCAAACCGCAGGTCCCGAGTTTGAATCCGCCAGGGACTTTTGTTCATCCTTACTGCGAGAAATTTTTTAAAATCATGTTTTTTTGTATTCAAAATTCATAGTTTCCAACTTTTTCACATGTATAAATATTATATATCATCATATCTTTCATAATTAAATAATATCGTGCTGTTTTGAGAAACTTTTCCCAGAGGTAGTGGGCCACCTTAAAGAATTGTTCGAGTTTGTCAGAAAGATTCATGATTTCATGGAGCACCAAATTAACATAAACTCAAATAACTGACGATGTCTTTGATTATTGAAGGAATCATCAATTCATTTGATGCACACAATAATTTGGTTAAAGATCTTATCAAGTAATGGAATCCCACGATAATTTTCAAATATTTATTACAAATCAGAATCAAACCACATGAGTATTTCAATGAATGGCAAAGTGTACAAAGAGGGTGGGTATATATGTATATTGTCGCCCACAACATGCCCACAGTGCAAAAAGAAAAAAATGCATTGTTTTGGTACATATCATCACAGGAGTCTAAAGTTTTTTCATTAATAGAGCTTAATAAAAAAATAATACACCAACTACTTCATTATTTTTTTATTTAGCTCTATTATTGAAAAGACTTCATACTCCTGTGATATTATGTACCGTAAACATGAATCATCACCGACAATATACTGGGCTAAAATTTCCCATTTTTAAGTTTTTAACATTTCGCAATGGTTTAAATTTCGCGGAAAGTAGATATTCTAAGCTGGAACCATATACCCAAACACACTGAACAGCACTTTGCGGTGGTTTTAATTTCGCGGTAGTTGATATAATCGCGAATATTTCCCCACCATATCACAATTTGTCTTCATTGTAGATCTCTCACAGTGTTCGGGTCACTGCTTGTTCACTCAGATCAAGCTCTATCCTCTCCTTCAACAAGGCTGTTATTGACTGTTCCTGTCCATCCGACTTTTTATCTACAACACATACACAAATTGTAGGATGAATATCAACCTTCATCAATATTAATCAGTCAGAGGTATATTTCAGTGAACGTACCATCGAACACCAGGAGACTGCAGTGGTTCTTGGTGCTAGGGTTGGAGTTGATGATCTCCTGTAAAGTTGATACGAAGTTGTTCATTTGTTGGAGTCTCTCGTATGATGACAAACCAGCTTCCTCGCTGTTACTCATTTCATACAGAGACAAAATGGGCGTTGCGTATTCCAATAAACAATAGTATTCCTGGGGGAAAAAAACCACAAGAATAAAAAAAAAACCACAAGAATTTTTTTTTTCCTGTCTTAGGAAATCTCACAATTTTTTTTCAGGATTTTTTTTAAATTATAATTTTTTTTTTCTTTCTTTTTTTTTTCTCTCTCTCAAATTTAGATATTTGTCTCCATGAGTGCATCCCTCTCCAGAAATTGTGTTTAATTTTATTAAAATTACGTCACAATCATTGTTAATTTTGACCTACCGTTCCGTCAGCTTCGAAGCAATACACGGTATTTTTATATTCTCGGCGCTGGTTGCCTGCTCTGTTGGCCACAAAAGAGGGTGTGACTCCTGCCACTCTCAACTGAGGGTCGGCCGTGGTTAATGTTGGTGGACAGTAGCAAGATTTGGGGACAAGGATATACAATTTTGGTATTATTTTATATTTCTTGGTTAACTTCTTGGTTTGCGCCCATGTTTCAATGCGTAATTGCAAACCTGTGAAGCAAAAGAAAAGGTGATCATATTATCTCTTTGTTTGCATGTGTATTTATATGTAATCATATTATACTTAACGCATATCAGTTACTTAATTCCATTTTCTGCAAGCAAGAAGTTCAAAACTTACCAGGGATTATAAGTCTTAAATATCCAAAGTAAAACGACCAGGCAAAACCGTGGCCAACGTTCAGTTTTTGTTCTTGAATAATTCTGCTCATGTGTGCACGTGTAGGACTCTGTCACAGAAAGAAAAAATACACTTGATTCCACGACACTTGCGATGTATGAAAAAAATTATACTAAATCGAAACAAATGTCGATTCTTGAAAAAAAAAAAAGAGTCTTCCTTGAAATACATCTATTAAAATATATGGTACATGTGTAATACTGAATGTTTCCAACATCGCACGAGGCAGAGGCAGATCCAGAGAGGGGAAGGGGTGCGATCAAAGTTAATACCTTTATTGAAGCTATTCCAACCCCACCCCCTTATAGGGTGGGGGGACTCCATAATCGCAAAAAATCTTCCTCTTTTTTAAGCTAAAATTGTTGCAACCCCCTTACCACCCCTCTGGATCCGCCACTGACCATGTACTTACATGTAGTCGGAGGAGATAAGATATCAGGGATATAGATATAATGAAGTTACAGTTCCATTTAGTTTGCATGATCCGCCCCACTGCGAACAGTCCGGCCCCCGTGAGATTCATGTATGTCATCATCGCTACCAGAATAGGTAACGTTAGGAATGGTACGTTTGTCTTTGAACTAAAACTTTGCTGAATTACAGAAAAAATGTTACCATCGTAACGGCTTCTTATGTTGGTTAGTTCTGTGACGAACACGAGAAATCTTACAAGTATTTCTCCAATTATCACATCGATTAAACCCAATGTCACAAAAATCAACTCATAACTGAGTTCGTTTTGAACAACTTTGAACGGGTCGAATGTAGAATTCCAGAAAGTTTGGTCGTAAGATTTATAACACAGGCAACCCAGCACCAGGAAACCGACGGCGGCCAGTGATGTTACTTTGTGGAATGGTCCACTGTGTATGTCGCTACCTCTCATATTGTAAACCTCCAGATATCTGGAATAGAAGTAAAAATTAATGTAAATAGAACAGAATAGTATTTATTACCAAATCATACACATAAATATTTGAACTGCCAAGTTAATTAATCACATGTATAAGTATAACTGGTTATTTTTTTTTTTCAATCAAGTACATGTACTCTTTTGTTAAAAAAGAAAATCTCATCACAATTATCATTATGGAATAATGAATATCAAAGTAAAATATCAACACTAAAGAACATCGTTCTACGACACAAGTTTGTTCAAATCCTGCCACCGAGGGTAAGATAGGGCCTTGGTAGGAAATATTTTTTTTACACGCCGACGGCAATCTCGAGACCAGCAGGGGTGATTAGTTATGTTAGTAATTTAGTATGGAAGCATCCTCTGCAGATTCTGACACTTGGTTCTTGTTCATGAAAACGATGAGGCCATCATATGACGGAGACGGTCTGCTGTGGCATAGTTCCATGAACAAGAACTTGGCGTCATGGACAAATCATCAAAGAGACTTGGATATGCTCATGGGGGTCAAAAGAGAACTTATCGTGGGCACACATGGCATCAGAGAACAGAATGAAGAAGGCGAACTAGCTTTGTACATGTACATAGTTCTGAACATTCAATGACTTATCATTGGTGGCAGCGTCTTTCCCAGTAGAGGAAATACATCAGTTCGTATGGACTTCCCCTGACGACAAGACCGAGAACCAGATCGATCACATCACCACCGGGCAAAAGTGGAAAAGTCGTCTGCGCAACGTCAGGGTGAAGCGCGGAGCAGACGCAGCATCGGACCATCATGGGGATGCTGCTGTCCTAAATTAAGACCAAGCTGAAAGCCTATTACGACCGGGCAGGAAGATCAAGTGTACCCCAAAAGAAAGAGGAAACGCACAGGAATTCGAACTCGAACTAAGGAACAACTCCACAAGTTTTCCTATTTGCCAGGGAAACTATTGAAGAGCAGTGAGACACTCTAGCTGAATGATACCTATAGAATACATGCCAAGCAGTCCTGGAGAAGAAAACAAGGAAACGCCCACCCCCTCAAAAAAAAAAAAAAAGGGGGGGGGGAGAAAAAAAATTAGAAAGGCAACTTCAATTTCATTTTCGTTTGTCAAGAAGTTTTATAAGGCCATGCAGAGATATAAGCCAAATTTACATTTTTCTTCTAACTGCGCCCGCCTTTTAAAATTAATGAGTGATATATCACAGGTACTGGTAATTTTGTCCGTAATAATAACTACCTGTATCCAATGGCGGATCCAGTATGTTGTCGAAAGGGGGGGGGGCGGGTTCCGATGAAAAAGGAGCCATAAAACCTAAGGTCTGGGAGTGAAAGCCAAAGAGGGGGCCCAGGGGCGAAGCCCCCGGAAGCATCGGTTTTAGAGCTTTAGAGGTTAAAGATTAGTAAATATCTATACATAATAATAAGTTTTGGCACCCAAAAGCAGGGGGGGGGGGCTGCCCCCCCCCCCCCTTTAAAATCCCCACTGGTATCATACCACTTCCTTAAAAACACATTTAATATTATAAACAACAACCTAAAACAAAACAAAAAACCACTTTGGTCTCAAGATTATTAAATGATAGTTTTTCTGAAATGTTTTATTCATAGTCCCTCGGCCTGCTTGTAACTTTATATTGTTTCATTTTAATAGAGGTAAAGTACAAGGTTATTATGATTTTACTTGATAATTAATCGTTAAACCTACTTTCGTTGTCGATAAAGAAGTGGACATGTTTTGGCGGACCCAAGCCTGTGCTTTTTTTTTTTTTTTTTTTTTTTTT
>CAJDSM010021714.1:6609-22264 GCA_903981925.1 Ostrea lurida
TTTGTTAATTTGGGGAAAATATTAGACATAAATAATGTCAAGGATATTTTCTTATTCATCACTTTTAGTGGGGAATGATCGGAATCAGAGTATTTGATTTTGTGGGTCACCCACCAATTAAGTAATTATAATATCTCGACAAACATTTATTCATAGTCACCAATTTATTTACTGTGTCATCTACACCATACAAGTTGATGCCCTTGAAATTACATTTCGTAAATATGTTGAATTATTTTCAGGTTTTATATCGTTTGATTTAAAAACAAAAATAAATCCCTACCCTGTGCTCTTTGGGAAATAAAAACAAAAAATAAAAACCCTACTAACCTACTTTTTTCCAAAATCAATTTCCTGAGAACTCAGACAATTTATTTTATGTGGCCCAATCTTAGATCGAGGCTTCAATGTGATTGTAGTGAACAGTGCAAATAACTCGTTACAGCTCAACGAAACTAAGTTACGAATCTTACTTTGAGGCTAGAGTTATGAATTTTAGGATCGCTGCTAGAGTTACAAATCTTAGATGAAGCTAGAGTTACAAATCTTTAGATTGAAGCTAGAGTTACAAATCTTAGATTGAAGCTAGAGTTACAAATCTTAGATTGAGCATGAGTTACAAATCTTAGATTGAAAGCTAGAGTTACAAATCTTAGATTAAAGCTAGAGTTTACAAATCTTAGATTGAAGCAGAGTTACAAAATCTTAGATTGAAGCTACGAGTTACAAATCTTAGATTGAAGCTAGGTTACATCTTAGATGAAGCTAGAGTTACAAATCTTAGATTGAGGCTAGATTTATCCCAAAATATGCCATGAAATTTAACCCAAATTCGACAGAGAAACATAAAAATGTAGATTTAGTGGTTAAAGACCACCTAATCTCAAATGAATGGTTTAACTAACACTGTAGTGGTGTCCCGTGATTGTCTTGCTAATTTAGACTTGTAGTGGTATCCCAGTGAATTGTCTTTGCTAATTTAGACTTGTAGTGGTATTCCAATGATTGTCTGGCTAATTTTAGACTTGTAGGGTATTCCAATGATTGTCTTGCTAAATTTTAGACTTGTAGTGGTATCCCAGTGATTGTCTTGCTAAATTTTTAGAAGACTTGAGGGGTATCCAATGATGTCTTGCTAATTTTAGACTTATACTGGTTTTTTGTCATCAGCGGAGTGGAAGCCATCAGTAAAAACAATGGAGGTCCACGAGGAGTTCTGGAAAACACTTGTGTTTAGAGGTGAGTGTAGGAAGACCCCCCCCCCCCTCCCCCCCCCCCCCCAATAAAAGATTGTCTCAAAGTGGAATTTCCCTCCCACAATTAGAGTAAATAATGAAGGATTTTTTTTTTTTCGTATTTTATATTCAATTTAATGTGTTAATTCTAGAGCTTTATGTTGAAGTGAATTTTCTTGAGAAGTGTTTCCTTACAGCAAATATTTCAGTTCAGTGTCAATCATTATATTCAGCTGATTGTGTGATTTCTACAGCCCTTATTTTATGCTTGATCGATGGTGCATTTGATCACCATGATGAGAGCAAGATGCCTATTACTTCTCAGGGTCAAAGGTCAAGGTTGTAGTATCAGTTAATATGAAACCCTTGTGGGCAGAATACAGACTGAACTATTGGGGCTAGGACAAACAAACTTGATAAACATATGCCGAGTGCAGGATTCCTATTGTTTGTCAAGGTCATAGTTTTTTTTAGCAGGATACAGACTGAATCTGTGAGGCTAGGACTGTCAAACTCGATACACATGCCAAGTGGAGGATGCCTTAAGTTACTTAATAAGCATGATAATGGATTAGCACAGAAAGGACGGTGCTAACTGTGCTACAGTATGAAGCCCACTAAAATACATTTTCCTTCATCAAAATGTAAGGGCTTATCATGCCGCGCTGTGTTTCTCTCTGTACTAATTTAAATGATAAAGCTATCTATTTTGTTTTAGTGGCGTTGCCTACTGAAGAACACCTGGAGTTGTTAAAGTCGCAAAAAGACAGGAAGAAAACGGCCACGTAACGTGACCACAGTCACATGACGTCCACCCGATCATGTGACGTCCACCCGATCATGTGACATCCACCTGATCATGTGACGTCCACCTGACCACAGTGCTGTGGGTTGGATTATCAGGCGGACAGACAGCATTATTTATGGTCAGTTTTACTGACCAGGCAGCAGGAAGTGGTGGACATACAGACCGAAGTTGCCTACAGCCATTTATCTACCCTCATTTGTCGTCATGACCTTTGACCTTTACAATCTACTGTTCTGTGTCTCAGTATTGGGATTCTTGTGTTCAGCATTGCTGGTGTGTCTGTATAATGTACTATGACTTGTGTCAGCATCTGCTGTGTGTCTGTAATGTACTATGACTTGTGTTCGCATTGCTGGTGTGTCTGTATAATGTACTATGACTTGTGTTCAGCATTGCTGGTGTGTCTGTGTATATGCTATGATGAAAGCAGACGCTCTCTGCTTGGTGGGTCCTAGGAATTGAATGATCATTGTTATATGTGTATGTAATTTACAATATACCATATATACTTGCCTATAAGTCGGTTTGCCTATAAGTCGGTTGTGTTTTTTTTTAAGATCATTTTGAAGGATTTTGCCATTGACCCGACTATAAGTTTGTACAACTTTTTGCCAGAATCGGTTGACAATTTCAAATCAAAGTTTCACTGATTTTGCCCCTGGTATTTAATCATCCTTTCTTCAAATATCAAGTCAATTTTCTAATTATTTACATGTGTTCAATTATATTTTTTATGTTTCTATGTATAGGCTAATTTGTCTGGATGATGATTGCGATTATGGTCGGAGTTGTTTTAAAAATTGGTACATTTTGCCGACTAGAAAATACTGATCTGCCTTGGACTCGCCTATAAGTCGGACATAGACTTTTGGACCAAAATTTTACTCTCATAAATCCGACTTCTAGACGAGTAGATACGGTACATTGTAACCACAATTTGCAGCCAGGTTATTTTAATGTGTCTTGCTAACGACTGAATGATGTTGGTGGAATGTTTTAATGATAATTAAAGTAGCATTGTTTTGGCTAGATAATTTGAATTGATATACCTTGCAAACTGCAGATGTTGGTAGAACGTACCAATGATTTATGCAGCAGCTTTGTTATGACTAGGTAATTTTCATCTTTTTTCATTAAGTAATTTTAGATGATGTCATAAGAATGAAAGATAACAAAGATACTAAGCTCAGTGTACTGTACTGTATAGATTAGTACAATGTATAGTACTGTGTGAATGATCATTTTTTGAAGCACTGGGTCACATTATCGTCTATATAGGAGGTGTGTGTCAAGGTAGCCTCCTCTCATGTCACTTGTTTCCATGTTGTAGATTTTAACTTACACATTTTATCTAGTAGTCATCTATTTTCTCTATTTTTAAGATATCAGTCGTTTTAGTCTATAGGAATCATTTGTTTTCCATTTTTGATGCAGGAATCATTTGAATGTTTTTGATTTTGTCATGCTGTAGAAATTTGATTGTATGTGAAGGGATAAGATTTTCATTCATTACAAGTCATTCATTATATGTTCTAGAGATTTTTATTTTATTACTGTTCAATGGGTGAAAAACTCAAATGTTCAAATTTTGACAAAGTGCTACCTCTTATTATGAATATGCAGATTTTACTTTTATTCTTTGTTTTTCTTTTATGTGTGAAAAACAAAAATGAATGCTTTTTTTTTTGGTAAGTAATGATCATATAAAGTGTATGTTTAACTAGCTACTCCATGTCCTAGGTCTCTCTACACTGACCTAGCTGTAGAACTAGTTCTCCAAAAAAGTTTTGGTCTCCGGTCTTTCAGCATAACTTTTTCAGAGGGCTACAGTTCGACAGCTAGTCTTGAGCCCATGTCAAATGTGGTTCAGCATTACAGATACATGTATTTTGCACAGACGTCACTTCCAGTTTGAAGATATTTGGAGCCCACTTTCTGTTTTGAAAGAATGAGGAGATTTCATTCTAATTTGCTGTAGATAGTTCGTACACTGTTTAGTTTTAAATTCTACAATTGATTTTGTGGAAGGTTTTCTTTTCCGTAATCTTGCCAGCTTTTTAGCATCTCTTAGGGAAATTGAATTGTTTTATGGTTAGGAAGGCAGTGGATTTTATAGAACGTGTGTGACTTAATGGTTTTAGATTTTAGACGAGTATTGTGACTTGCGAGAAAGTGTTGGGTAGTAAGGATATCATTTCTATTTGTGGGAACTTTGTAATTTATGGAGATTTGTACACAACAGAGAGGAGAAAAAGTGTGTAGCTTTTACATTCTCCCCCCTCCGCTAGGGCTTTTACATTCTCCCCCCTCCTCTAGGTATCTTGTATACCCTGGATATTCCCCCAGATATCTCCAGTCTAAAACAGACCTTGCTTGAAGGTTATGAAACTTTTTTGAGCGCGTTTTCATACTCAAGCTCAAAATTGGTGATTTAACTCTTTACAAAACTTTGAAATAATCATTCTTATACTCAAATGGAGTACATGGTCAAGATGTATTTAGTATGCTTTAGAGTTTGATCTGAGTTATATTCAAAACAAACATGGCTCTGCATAGATAAATGAATCAGCAAAAAAGTCCCGAGTTTGAGTATGAGTAGAGGATAAGATTAATAACCTCCAGACCAGATTGTAGGTTTCACCTTCAATTTAAAATTAACCAGATTTTAATGCTCTTAATTTCAAGATTTACTGAATCCACTGTTTAATTTACGCTGGATATCACATCATATAATCGGCAGACTTTAGGCAAACAAACTTCCTTATTCTGTACAGCGGAAGAGTAGTTGTTTAACAGTGGGAGTTTAAACTTGGTATTGAGATGCAGCTCCATGAAATACTTGTTGCCAAAAGCCAAATCAAACACACCGAAATGTGGGCTGTTATCTGTTCATATGAGGGCTGTTATCAGTTCATATGAGGGCTGTTATCAGTTCCTATGAGGGCTGTTATCAGTTCATATTGACCTTTTATGTGTTGTGTTTTACCCATGTGCATATTGTGTGTGCTGTGCTACATGATTTAGTGTGTATGTTATACCATGTCATAGTTTTGTGTGTTTTATACCACGTATTATATTGTGTTTGTGTTATAACACGTGATACAGTGTTTTATACCATGTATTATATTGTGTTTGTGTGTTATAACACGTGATACAGTGTGTATTATGCCATGCGTTATATTGTATAAGTAAGTTCTACCACTTTGTGAGTTTTACTGAGTGTTTTACCATGTTATACTGTGGGTGTTTTACTGTATGTGTCTGTTACCTCATGTTAATACATTGTGTTATACTGTGGGTGTTTTACTGTATGTTATATTACCCATTATGTGTTATAATAATGAATGTGTAGTATGTTATTGTGTACAGTAAATCACAGTTATAGTGAACCTCCACAAAGCAGATTGTTAGAACCATACTTCATAACACAGTAAACGACGTCTGTTTGAAATAATTTGTCCAGGTCAGAACTCCTGAATCTCTTTGTAGATTTGAACAATATTTCACAAAATTGTTGCCCTGCACCTAACCAAATGTCATGACCTTGATCCAAGGTTATTGGTCAAAGGTCAAGGTCACTATGCACATAATGGTTTCAGCTAATGGTTTAAACCTTGTCCGGGCCGTAACTTTTTACTGAGTGCATGGATTGAAATAATATTTCACAGAATTGTTGCCGTGGACCCAAGGAAGTGTCATGACCTTGAGCCAAGGTCACTGGTCAAAGATCAAGGTCGCAGTGCACAGTGGCTTTTGACATTGTCCGGGCCATAACTTTTCACCGAGTGCATGGATTGGAATTATATTTTACAGAACTGTTGCCTTGGACATAAGGAAGTGTCATGACCTTGAGCCAAGGTGAAGGCTACAATGCACATAGTGGTTTTAACATTGTCCGGGTCACAACTTTTCATTGAGTGCAGGGATTTGAATAATATTTCACAGCATTGTTGCCCTTGACCTAAGGATGTATCATGACCTTGAACCAATGGGCCACGACGGGTGTATATTGCTACGTTGGCGTTGCTCTTGTTACAAGTGTGTTCATTATGAATGTGCTTTACTGTATATTTTATACTGTTTTTGTTTTTATATTGTTGAAGCATGTTTTGCAGTGTATAAATGCTATGATTTATTGTGTACAGTGCTATGAGTTATTGTGTACAAAAGAAGACTTGACCTTCACTGCGATGTTTGTTGGCGTGCTTTTATTTTAAATGTCCTGGCCCCGCCATCGTAAAACTTTTAAGAATTCTCAAGAAAATGATGTTTAGTGAGGGGTGCTGTTGTAATACATTTAGAGGATTTTTACATCAGTTAAATTTTATAATATGAAAGAAATTTGATAATTTTAAAATCTCATTTGGAGAAATTGCTGGTGTTGTCAGTTGATTCAGAATACATAAGTTTAACTTTTAAACAGGGTCATAATTATGTTTTATTTGGCAAATTATTTCTTCCTTCAAATTGAAAATATTCCAAGTTTTCTGTACTTTATGTAGAAGATAAGAATGGATTTTATGTGGTGCAGTCTTAAGTACATGTGTGTATATGTACATTATTTATTGGACATTATAAACTCTTTTGTGTTGATATGTTGTATTTTCTGCTGAAATGAGATACCGGAATACCCTTTGTGAGTGCATGTTGCTATTACAAAGACATAAAAACAAGTAAATGCAATATTTTTAATGATTTACACATGTTCAGAATTATAATTTCTAACTATCAGTGTATAGTATACCGTGATTGTTTTTCTTCCTCCGCAAAATGAAGAGTTATTTTATTGTGGCTGGTACAAATTAATAAAGAAAATGTGAGGACGAACACGGCTAGTTTTCCTTTAGTGAGATGCATGACGGCCTCTAGAATAGGCTGGGAGATGCATGACGGCACCCAAAGGCTTAAGTGAGCTTTTCTGGTCAATATTTGTCCGTTGGCGTCGTCGTAAACTTTTCACATTTTCATCTTCTTCAGAGCAAATCCAACCAAACTTGGTACAAATCATCCTTGGGTAAAGGGGATTCAAGTTTGTTTAAAGGAAGGACCTGACCCTCTTCAAAGGGGAGACACTCAACGAAAATGCAAAAATAGGGTGGTTTCATTTACAAATCTTTTTCTCAAGAACCACTGGGCCAGAAAATCTGAAATTTATATAAAAGCTGAAATTTATATGAAAGCTTCTATTCAAGTTTGTTCAAATCATGTCCCCCGCGAGTATGATGGGGCCACAATAGGGGATCAAATTTTACATGTGAATATATAGGAAAAATCTCGAGAACCTCTGGGCCAGAAAAGCTGAAATATATATGAAAGCTTCCTGATATAGTGGAGATTCAAGTTTGTTCAAATCATGACCCCTGGGTACCGGTACAGTGGGGTCACAATAGGGGATAAAAGTTTTACATGTGAATATATCGTGGAAAATCTTTCAAAATTGTCTTCTCAAGAACCATTGGACCAGATGAAACATTATTTACCTTAAAGCTTCATGATATAGAGTAGATCCAAATTAGATCAGATCATACCCCCGGGGGTAGGGTGGGGCCATAATAAGGGATCAAAGTTTTGCATAGAATGTTCTCCAGAAGCACTGGGTCAATTTTAAGGAAACTTTGTACAAATCATCCTTGGGTGAACGGGATTCAAGTTTGTTCAAATAAAGGGCCAGGCCCCCATCAAAGGGGAGATAGTCACGACATTGCAAAAATAAGGGGACACAGTAAATAATACAGTTTTCATTATCTGTATATAGATTACTTATGACATGGTGTTTTCATTTTATAGCATGATATATGTGACCTTTGGCTTTACCAGAACAGCAAGGTGGTGTTGGCCATATAGGTGTTATGGCATACCTGCGTTATATGAATTCATTTTTAGTTATGTTGTGATCCTTTTGACAACAATATGGGGTGGAAATTTTTTTCAGGAATAAAAATTGATGAAAATTATTTTTAAAATCATCATTGCTGAGCCAGGGCCAAGGTCACTCAGTTGAGCGATGTGGCCCATGGGCCGCTTATTTAAGCATGTTTTGAATAGACATTACCTATTTTATGTAACCAACTTCGCTCACATCCTTAACTTGACACCCCTAAACTTTGTGCAGTTGTTATGGACATATTGAAGATGTGCTTGTGCCTTCTTGAATTGATCTGACACTTGTACATGTATTTCACATGAGTTACTTGGGTGACCTATTGCAATTGGTCGTTGTCCATTAACAATTTTACATTTTTTAACTAAATTTTCTCCATCACACGAAATTTCGCTGAAATTACTGTCTGAACCATCGTTTGAAATATAAATTGGCGACGTAAACGGTGTGTTAAACGTAATCATAGTCCCCAAAAATATATATACAAAATCGAGTGTAGGGCTACACGGACCTCCGACAAAAGCGAAGGCAGGATCAGGTGCCATGGAGGAGTAAGCATCCTCTGCTGACCGGTCACACCTGCCGTGAGCCCTTTGTCGAAACAAAGTAAACGGGGTCACCCGCCGCCAAACCCAGCACGAAAACGACAGTCTAACAAAGGGCACGAAACAAACCATTCATTAATTAAAACACGACTCAGCGACAATCTGCAACCGCAAACAAGGCCATCACAGCGACCGTAGAATTTGCGATATGACCCCAAACGAGACACTTGTGTTGTCTCCACTATCTACATATGCTGTCATTTGTAACATGCCGTGACGTCACAGCCAAATCTGCCTCGTTTTCGACCGTTTCTATTTTTGTTTGATTGGATTTTCAAGGCAGGTAAAAATAGCAGTAGTTAAATATCGATAACTTTATTATTTCTGCAACGATTTTGATCGGGATCGTTGCGTTTTACTCGGTAAAGAAAGGTCTGTCGATTAAAACTAAAACAGGACTGCATTGCAAAGATCCTTTAAAATCTACAAGGCCCTCTTTTGGTATGAAGCAATTCTAGGACAACTTAAGTAATAAAACAGGTCACCGGCACATTGTAAGGATGCTATATGTTAATTTATTTTGGTTCTCTAGGATAAGAGGAATGTACGTGTAAATCGTGAAAATTATTACCTTACCACCCCAGGGGTCTCATACTTACAACCCACAGGGCCTCATGGGTGTGACAAAAATGCACAAATTTACCTTACCACCCCAGGGCTCATGGGTGTGACAAAAATGCACCAAATTTTACCTTACCACCCCAGGGGCCTCATGGGTGTGGCAAAAAATGCACCAAATTTTCAAAAATCTTATGTATACTGTCACGCATGTGGGAGAAAAACTAAATGCCTGGTTATGCTGTTCATGAAGCCATGGCCATCTACCAATATTATTAGTTCCATGGTTTGTAGCTGACCTAATATGGTTTATACATGATCAGTAAATTCCATATGGGGCGACAGTTTATTCATTTGAGTAGTCAGACGCTTTGAAAACAAATTTGAGGCGGAAAATGACTCGTCTCTTAATCGTGTACATAGGACTAATAGCTCCTACTGACTATGTACATGGAATTCTACTGACTATGTATGGAATATACATGGTCTTCACGTGATCGATGTAAACCAATGATAATGCTACAATTAGCAGGAGGTAAGATATTGTGAAATCCATGTCCCCTGGGTCAGGGGTGCAGGCCCTAGAGTGGTGCCAATATTGATTTCTAGTGAACATGTATTAAATCTTATAAAATCTGCTCTACTCCCAGTAGTGGGGGATAAACTGAATGCATGGTTATGATCTTCATAAATGCTCTTATATACTTAAACTGTGATATTCCTGGGTCAGGGGTTCAGGCCCTATGGTGGGGTCAATATGTCTATTTAGTGAACGTGTATCAAATCTTAGACAATCATCTCTTCTTTCATAGGTATTTGAGAAAAATTAAATGCTTGGTTATACGATGTCCATGAAGCCCTTTATCAAAATTGTGAAATTCACGGCCCCTGGATCTGGGATTTCGGTACTATGGTGGAGCTAATATGACTATATAGTGAAAATGTATTAAATTTTAGAAAAACTGAATGCATGGTTATGATATCAATGAAGCCCTTTATCAAAATCGTGAAATCCATGGCCCCTGGGTCTGCTTGACGGGGGGTTCAGGCCCTAGGGTGGGGTCAATATGGCTATATAGTGAAAATGTATTAAAGTTCAGAAAATCTTCTCTACTTTCATATATTTTTGAAAAAAAAACTAAACGCATGCTTATGATGTCCGTGAAGTGCTTTTTTGAAATACTTAAATTGTGAAATTCTTGGCCCCTGGATCTGGGGGTCTTGCCCCAGGGTGGGGCCAATATGACCAGATAGTGAACAGGTATTCAATCTTGGAACTGTTTTCTATTTCTATTTAATATATTATGAGAAAAATTAAATTTATGGTCCCAGGGTCAGGGTGTAGAGTTGGCTGGCCAATATGACTATATTATAATAGTGAAAATTATTTTAAAATTTTTAGAAAATCGTCTGTTTTGTCCTAGATATTTGAGAAAAACTAAGTGCATGGTATACTTAAACAATAAAATGCTTTCTTTGTAGGTTTATTGGGTGATGAAGGAAACAACTAGCATTGCAGAAAAAATAACGCGGGTTATGTAATTTTTTTTTTTGCAATCTAGTTTCCTTCATCACCCAATAAACCAACAAAGAAAGCATTTTATTGTTTATATTTATATTTTCGTCCGTTTTCTAAACATATAAACACTAAAATATCACAATGTTGATCATTTCGGTACTTTAAACGGAACAGCCAATTCAACCTTTGACCTTGGAATCGCTCCGTATTTGGTATTGACCATGCGACACAGATGACACTACAAACCGGATCCAACTGGTTTGCAACAAATGTCATGTCAATTTCATTTTTAGGAAATATAGAAGAAAAAATTCAGTGAATGTAAATATATGTCCATGCATATGAAGCCCTTTACCAAAATTGTGAAATTTATGGTCCCTTGGTCGGGGCTCAGGCTTTAGTGTGGGACGGGCCAGTGTGATTATGTAATAAGCATGTATTAAACTTTAAAAATCTTTTTAGCTCCATACATACTTGAGAAAAACTAAATGATAAGTATGATGTCCATGAATCCCTCTGCCTTAGTTGTGAAATTCGTGGTCCCTGGGGGTGAGGGATGTCATTTGAAGTGATTCATATGCTTCAAACTTCCATTTTATGCCCCCACCACAAAGTGATCGTAGCATATAGTTTTACACTTGTTTGTCCTTCTGCAAAGTTTTCCAAACTTTTTTTTTCTAAACGCTTTGCGTTACAGATCAAGTTCGATTTTCATTTTAATTCGTTGATTTTTGATGGAGTTGTGCCCCTTTAACTGTGATAAATTTCTGTTATGACCAGTTTTCCGTACTTTTTTTCCTAAACGCTTTCAGATATTGAATTGATTTTTTTTTTATTATTATTATTTACTTATTAATTTTTTTATTCTTTTATTTTTTGCAGGCAGGTTTATATATTTATGAATTACAGATCAAGATCGAGTTTCGCTTTGGTTCGTTGAATTTTCTCTGGAGTTATGCCCCTTTAACTTAAAAAAAAATGCAGTTTTTGTTTGCAGATTGATATTTTTGATGCGTCACTATAAATGCTTTTCAAAATATTGAATTGATTTCTTATACAGAAATTTAGTTGACCCTTGCATCTGAAAAAAAAAAAAATTAAAATACTTTCAATTTTAACCTTACGAATTCCTTCATTGAACGCAATGTAGGCGGGGGCATTCGTGTCGCACCGACACATCTAGGTAAATATATGTATTATACAAAAGAAATTAGAAAGCGGTTTGATTTCTAATTGTGAAAATATTTGATAAATCTACCTTAATCCCGTTAATCCCCTCGTTAATAATTCGCTAATCCGCTTTAATTCTATTTAGAACCCTTCGTTACGCTCTCAGACTGGATTAACATGCACAGATTTGAACACGTCTCTCTAAAATTACCTCCCGCTGTGAAAGACAAAACCCGCAACAATAAAAGTATTAATGAAGTAGGCCCCGATTATTATCAGGAAAATTAGAGTGCCGTATTGGCCTGAGTACGACTGAACAATATGTGACAAATTGGATGGATGAATAAATAGTAATGAATGTTCATATTAAAGCAAATTCGGATAGTCCAAAGAAGTTTGCATTCTTTTAAGCTTAAAAATATGGAATGGTTTTCAGCCCTTCAATTTGGACTGTAATTGAAAAATCTAATTCCTTATGATAGTATACCTCATTTTGTCAAAAAATAAGTAAATAAGACAAATCAAAATGATCCGAGTCCAAATTACTCATACAGGTCTTTTTCTGTAGGAAAAAAAAAAAGGAGGAAAAAACCTTTTCAACAATTTCATGAATTTATCTGTACTTATTTCCAAATCTAATACGATTATGACCCTTAAATTATGCCCCAATAATTTTTGGCTTCTTGGACAAAAATTCAATTTACTATACCGTACAAGTCCGTTCCTATCGTAACTTTCAAGGTACACACCGCCAGTCGTTTCTAAGTTGCAAAATATAATTCATACATGTATATCTTTTTTTTTCCATATTCGAAAGGAATAAGATGATTTGGGGTGATAATTTTTTTTAAAAACCAAAATGAGCCATACGATCCATTTAATGTTGAGAACCAATTTGGAAATAGGAAAGACGCACACCACGAAACATACGAACTCACGATGTGTGATATCACCAAACATGAGTTACCCGCCAATTCCATTGATCAAACGACAAAATACCTGTTTGCACGTGCAACCCAAACCAAGATATGTGCCACATGGTGTCAATTAGTTATTTTTTTTATATGCCTCAATAATGCAATACATGATGCATACAGTTCATCATTAACAAAAGTTGGGTTTTTTTTTTTCAAAGGAAACGCAAAGATTAACCAACTTTTTGGCATCATATTCCTAAAAATAAATTAGTTCAGGGTAGCTTAGTTTCTTAATCTGTTTTGACATGGGGATTTCTTAATTTTAGAGAAGTGGATCAGAAATTCTGTATTCCATTTTAACCAAATTGTAAAAATAATGGAAAAAAATATAAACTGTATAAAAAATTCTATTCAAACGTTGAAATTTCTATATTCCCTCCACGACTAAAAGTATCAAGATATTAGTTAGAGAAATAGCCTTCCTAGCCACAAGAAAAAGGATTATATTTTCACACTGCCTCCATCGTCGAGTTGAATATCGATGTAGTTCCTTAGTCGATGGTGTGTAGACAAAATACACAGTGATGTCAGATCCGACTGTGCACAACGCCTACGCAACATTAAAAGGAAGACTGTTCGCGGACAAAAAGAAGTACCAAAGATGTATGCACATTTCCTTACTTGTATTACTGCTACCTCCAGCAAAACAGCCTTGCTCGAAACCATGCGTTTCTATCGAACGACCGCCAAGATCAAAATGCAGAGGTAGCAGAAAGAAAGCGGTTTTAAATACTCGACTGACCATCGGACCCCATCGAGTCGGATCACGTCCGGATCAACGTTAAGGCATTACCGTCAGATTTAAGAAATTACAGTAAAACACTCAATTAAAGAAAACCACGTGTCGCGAATAAAAAAAAAAGTAATTGATAATGACTCATTCATAAGGGGGGCTGTTACAGACGGCTGGGTATACGGTATCCGCGCGCAGCTTTGGGCCGTTTTATAAATCGGGCTTTAAGCCGATTGTCTTAATTTGCATCATTTACCTCCCCTGTTTTGAAGACAAGAAAAATTAATCCAGCTTTACGACAATCTTGGGCAACTTTGAAACTAATCTGAATTGTGACTTTCGATGAGCTCTTCAGGGGGTAAATTTATGTTTTAGAAGATCCAAGATCTCCAAATTAGCAGAGACATTCAGTGCGAGATTTAAAGTGTAAAAAGATTTAGGCAAAGTTAGAGAAGGGAAATTCTTTACATGGTGAAAGATCGGATTGTAGGAATTGATAGGACACAGCGTAAGACAGCTTTCTGCGGGGGGTACCGTTTGATTGCAAGATCGTGAAATAATACACATTCATATAAGTATAGCTATTAGTCCCGGATAAAACGAGAGCCGACGAGAATAAGAACTTGCCTGTCTTATAGTTGCATTATTTAAGTTAAATAAGAACCGACAAAGCTGAAACTAGCGGTTTTCGGGAGGACTCTTCCTTTCCATCCCAGAGGTAGATGGAAAATGTGTGTGTATGGCGGTGGGGGTGGTTAAAGAAATCCACGATTTCACATGATATAATTTTTATCTTTAGAGACATGCAGATCTACGCACAGTCTATCGAACATAAAATAAAAGAAGGATCTATTGGTATTTACTTTCTTTTTAGTTATTTATCAATTTCTTTTTAGAAATCGAAATGTAAGAAATACTTGCATGCAATCCAAGGAACGAATGGATTAAAAATAATGAATGATTTTACTTTGGAACTAATTGAGGTAAACAAGTTTAATCCTCGTGCGGGTACACTCAGTACATTAGCCCGACTTGTTAATGTTGAAGACGGGTCACGATAACGGAGCATGTATGGCAGATTTTGTTTGGCATTCTGTCTATCCGTCTGTCAAAGTTTCATCTTTCTGCTTTCATTCGGATTGAACATTTTAACTCAGTTGTAGGTGCATATTGAAAAGCCACGCGATATATTTCAGAGTTAGGTTAAAATCGTCAGCCGCGCTGTAAATCTATGAAATATGTTGTGCAGGTTTTAATGACATGCCCCCCCCCCACCTCACACCCAGGCTATCCCCAACCCTCTGTCAAAAACTAGGGTCCAGGCTGGTCTATATGAAAAAATGAAACACCTCGACAATTTACAAATGTAGAGGGAATGTAGTAGAATGACCACGTGATTTATAAATAAGTTTTAGTGTGCGTATATTTTTTTTGTTTGTTTTTTGTTTGTTTGTATTTTTTTTGTTTGTTTTGTTTTTTTTTGTTTTTTTTTGGTTGTATTTTTTTTTTTTTTTTTTTTTTTTTTTTTTGGTGTGTTTTTGTTTTTAGTTGTTTTTTTTGGTTTGTTGTTGGTTTTTTTTAATATATATTTGATTTTGTTTTTTGTTTGTTTGTTTGTTTTCTTTTATATTGTATCTTATTGATCATAATTGAGTATTTTCAAAAACTATATTCATATTAAGTTTAATATCTCTAACATTAGAATATGTGTACTTATGATCCAGTGGAAGGAGGAGGTTCTGTCTGAGACTTGCAATACTAAGGGGTCGCGTGTTATATGTACTGTATATAATTTTCAATGAAGAAGCATTCTCACACAATAATCTTTTTTTCATCTTCCATGAAATATCTCAAACGTCAGAAAAAAAATATTCATAATGGAATAAAAATTATTGCAAGAATTATTGCATGCTCCAAAACAAACCAAAAATTTCTTTTTTTTAAATCTAAACTTAAAGGGACTGATTAACGATATTTAGACAAAATTCTTTTTCAGTTTGAACATCAAAAATAAGAAACATAACTTATTTGAAGCTGAAAAACAAAAACTCCGACTTCCTGACTGCAAGGATATCGGTAATATTCTATAACCTCAAATCTGTGTTATGTAAACAAAGACTCGAGTCTTGCATATTTAACCTAAGCCCCCATCACACTGGCCACGATTTC
>CAJDSM010021715.1:0-18353 GCA_903981925.1 Ostrea lurida
TATACAGAGGAGTAAAACTGTTCTTTTGTCATTTTCAGGACTGGAGTTATAGAAAAGAAGAAAAAGTCTGATTAACATTAGATTAGGTGTAAATTATAATTTATTAATTATGTCCAGTGTTTGATGGAAAAATTTTGAAAATCAATCTCATTGTTGACGATTGAATAAATGTAAATTTATTGATTTAAATTGTTTTCATGATATGTATGGAAAAGTGATCAATGTACATATAGTTTATATGTGATTTTGAAAATGTTGTGCATTCTTCAATATTTTCTAAGTATGTAAAAGAAAACAAAAAAACCCAAACTGAAGTCTTTCTAATGACTGTGACATGTATATTTCAGTGTTGATTTTCGTCAACAATGGAGTGAAAATAAAACTGCTCTTGTTTTTATATTATGCTATACTTCTTAGCTTGCTCTAACAATGTTGGGGAGAGTTTATGATATAAATGTACGCGGAGCATTGTGGATTTTAGTAGTCTCAGTCTATTTAAGCTGTTATTAGCACCACTTTGACCAAAGGAGTAGGCCCACGAAGGGTGAAAATCGGCCCTGTAAATGGTAAAAATTAAAGTGAAATTTCAGCAAATTGTTTTCTGCAAAAATGATAGTCTATATATGATAGACCAAGAAGAGTTATAAAAATTCGAACCTTCCTGGCATCATATTTAAACTGACAAAAAATAAAATTGGTCCAAGTCTGTGCTTTATATCGAATTTTTGTATTTCATTATAAAAATACGGCGATTTTAAGCAAATTCCTGCATTTTATGATATTTCATGATGTTTGGGGCATTAGATCTAAGTTATACCAATGCAAAACGCCAAAAAGTTTGCCACCCTAATAAACTATCATTTGTGCAGAAAATTTGTTGAAATTTCACTTTAATTTTGACCATTTCACAGGGCCGATTTTCAGCCTACTCCTTTACACAGAATTTACATGTACATGTAGGTGTATACTTAGTCTGGTCTCCACCTCTGTCTGCCACTCCTTGATCACTTGTTTTAGGGACTAGACTACTATTCTAGGTAATGTGTACTCAGCTGTTGAATTTGGTCCTTAGGATTCAGATACTGATCCAGATACCAAGTTTTGTAAAGTTTATTAGAGGTTTTGGACTTGCCCATATTCTATAAAAGTCACTTTAGGTTATACATGGACCAAACATGCCTGAAAGTTAGAGCTAGGGATGCATACATATTGTTGTTTGAGTTGTATTTTCTGGATGAGTCAATTTACAGGTTTTATAGCAAGTCAAAGGTTTTGCACTCTGTTACATTTCCAAGTAACTGTTTTAAAAGTCTAACCTGGACAAAACTTCGCTGAAAGTTCCATGTTAACCATCGTACATGTACCTTCTTCAAATGGTGAATAACACTATTTAGTGCATCACATGATAAATCACTAGAAATTTGATGGAATAACGTCTTCGTGCTCTATAAGTGATAGTAGCCCGGTCTCTTGATAGTGCCGGGCACTATCACGCTCAGCGTTTAAACACATTGTACGTGATTATTACAATTATAAATGGTTTGAGAAATAAATCAATACAGCAAATATGATTTATTTATTTTTCATATATCTGTGAATAGCAAAGCTAAATTACAATAATTGGCCATGATAAATAAATATTAAGTTTGCAGGAAACTCTTTTTGATGACACTTTAATAATTATTGTACATGTATCATATAATGCATCTAGCCTAAAGGTGGTTTTTATGCTTTGTGGTGTTGCTTTGTAAAGCGTAGTGAATGCACTAAAACCATTAAATGATGTTTAACAACAGTCATTAAAGCGACATGATTTTCTTAAATACCTAAACAATTTCATCTTATCCGCCATATTCTTTCAGAATTAGCCGATTTTACAGCCCAAAAAGTGATTGTCACACCTGAGTGTTTTGTAGCTGAGACTCGACAGTGCACACCTCCGATAGTAAGGGGGAATGAGAAACAATGAAATCACGTTTAAAAACATTATGCATTGTCAAAATTACAGTATACTTATTGTATATCAATAGAGATATATGTAAAAGTTAGATAATTTAGATGGACAATGCACAAAAAAGAAGCTTTTTGCATACGTGCAATGTACCTGCAAGTATTTGCACTAGCATGTCAGTACTAATGTAAAAATCGGCGCGGGAATCGTTTTAGCAATATAACATAACTAATAGAAGGAATAAAGCAAAGAACATAAAATGCTTCTTGTTCACATCAGTTCTTGGCAAAATTCCTGTGCATATGTATGCCATAGCATATCTCGCCAAAACGTACGAAAAGCTATAACGGGACCAGAGGTGTGCACTTACCAAATATGTTAGACTCTCTTTATTCTGATAAATCAGAACCAAAAATACATAAACTCCATTTGTATTCTCGACAGACACGTACTCCACTATACAGACTCGCCACAACTTGCCCCGTGCAATGAGTATGTTTTCAATCAGGGAAATGTCCAGAGTCGAATATTTTTCCTATATTGAAGATTTTGAGTGGTCCCGAGTTTTGCAGTTTTAAAAGAAATCAGGGAATCTGATCGCAATGCCATGTGTATGTTATTGACACCGAACATCTGTTTCTATATATTATATCGCAGATACGATTCAAAAAATGTACCTATGATTTACATACCCATATGGAAAGTTATCAGATTTGAAAAGTGGGGGGGGGCAAACTTAAAAAAAATCACAGAAAGTGGGGGGGGGGGGGGGGGGGGGGGCAAACTCATAAATTATGTGTAAGGCCAAAAAAAAAACAAAAAAAATAAATAATAAAAAGGTCATCTGAACTCTGAAACAGTGGGGGGGGGGGGGGGGGGGGGGGGGGGGGGGGGGCAAACTCTATTTATGTACTGAACCGTGGGGGGCACACTTCTAAACTGTGTGTAATTGGTGGAAGAAAAAGTTACCTTGAGAAAAGTGGGGGGGGGCGGGGGGCAAAAACATACCTTTTGCCCCCCCCCTCACTTTTGACAAGAGGGGGAGGCAAGTCCCCCCCCCCAGTCCCCGCTGCCTACGCTCATCGAGTATACATCTAGGTGAAACAAATAACGGTATATGTAACTAAAATGAAATTCACCTTACAAAGTTTTTGTTTTCTTTGGAAATCACACAATTATTACAATCCATTGGGGCATGCACATACAAACGAGAGAGAGAGAGATGAGAAGAGGAGAGAGAGGCAGAGAGACTGAAGAAAGAGAAGGAAAACTACGTGCTATGTTTCTCTAATAGTAAGGATGAATTATCCAATAACAATATGAATTAGAAATATAGTTGCACTTCATTAGATTTCTCAAAAAGATTTACAGAATTCATGAAGTGTTTTTAGGGGGGTCTAAAATAATTTTGTTTTTACTTTATATGACGATTTTTTTTTCAAACCTAAACATCATCAATGCAACTCCTTGCATACGAGCTATATAGGTTCTGCTAAGTAATTGGCATATGCCAATCCAAACTTTTATTAACAAATAATTTCTATATTATTAGTGAATGTTTGTAAGCTTTCTTTTGCAATTTACAACAGTACATTGAAGACTCTCTCTACTTCTCTCCTCTCTGCTCTTTCTCTCCTCTCGTCTCTCAGACCTCTTCTCTCGTCTGGTGTGTGTGTGTGTGTGAAAAGATAAGACCGTAAGGCCCATCTACTCGTAAAATACTGTCTGATAATATTTACAATAAGTTCAATCTCATGTTGAAGTAAAAGTGCATGAATTAAATATATACTCCTAATGTATTTGTCAAATAGATCCAAAGGCCCTCTTGAAAATTATGTATTTCCGAATTTGTATTTTCTCTGCAAAGATTTGTCCACAGCCGCGGTGGGGGTTCGGCGATTGTTGAGGGAATGTGCAGATGGGTGGGTGGCGTTTGTAAGTTAAGAAAAAAAAACATGCATTTGGTTAATGTATTATCTAAAAAAATCAGTGTATAAATCCAAAAATTCAAATCAACATTTCCGCAGGCTTTATAAAGTTCGATCATTCATATATTGAGGACTAATATAAATAAGTTTATTACCATTGTTTGCGTAAAATCTGACTTGTCCATTCTTTTGACATTGCATTGTGTATTTTTTTTTTTTTTTATTATGTACTTACTTATATACATGTACATCAATTTGAAAATTTCCTATACAGGCTCCATGTCTGTGCCTTTTCAGTACATGAAATGTACGAAATGAAAACTATTTTCATTTACACCCAGATGATATGGTATGGCTAAAAAACGAGGCTAAAGCATGGTACCGTGCATGCGATATTTTTTCCTGAATATTATTATACATTTTGAAATGAAAGTACGATGTATAATATATGCTTAAAAAATAATATTGGTAGTTATGCAGTTTTGAATTTGTGAAATGGGTTTAAAATGCATTTCGTAAACTGTGTAAATGAAGGAAGAAACTTAATAAAGTGTGGCAATTATACACCATGCATACAAATCAAGTATAAAAAATGTCTAAACCACAAAAATATAATAACTAACAAATGTTGTTTTTCAAAAGTGTGTGTAAAAGGGGGGGGGGGTATTCCGATTCCTTACAATTTCGAGTTATTTGTCCATAAGTGTCGCATACATATGTAAAAAAAGTTGGGAGGGGTGGACTTGTTACTAGTATGTCATAAATTTATAAGCGTACCACTATTCTCGTTAAAAAAAAACGTAAATGTGGGGTCGGGGGGGCTGCCGCCATCCCCTCGCTCTAGATTAGTGTGGCCTGGTAAATGACAACAAATTGATAAAATCAATGAATATCCAATTTTTTGGCATTTGTTATATATTTTCGTCGAGGAGTTTAACGCACGAATGTAATTATTATTTTTAATATTAAAAATGTCAAGATCAACGCAGAATGTAATACTGTTAATTCAGAAATGTCAAGATCAACGCAAAAATGTAAGTAAAAGATGGAATTATCTTATATATTAGAGGAGTAAGTGGCGTGTGTTAATGCAATTATTGTGTGGATACTATTCACTAAATATAACAATAATGGGAAGGAAGATAAAATATGAATTAACTTTTTAGCATAATTATATTTTGATTCAAGATCAACCGACGTAAATGTCTATGGGTAATAGCAAAATTATGTGTATGCTATTGCATGGTGTTGCAACTCACTGTCCATTTTTTATGAAATGATTGTAAAGTTTTTATAGTTCATTTTCCCCAATCAACTATTTTTTTTTCTATACATAATAAAGTTGTACATCTGGAATATCAGTAAGGAACATAAAATGATACAAGTGTAAAAATTTCGTCGACTATTTCTTTGTCACAATGTAAATGTAGCATTGTATAGTCCAAAATTTGCCCGTCAAATTCTGAAATATAATTCGTAGATGTGTAAGAAATGGACTAACTTATTTATTAAAAAAGAATTATTTTGAATTTTGCTATAATCACTGGCAGTTCATGGAGGGACTAAGTTCATAGGGGACTTATCACTCCAAATTAAAAGAAAAAAACCAACAAAAATCACGACTTAAAACGCGAACCGAGAAATAAATAACAATATCAGCGAATATATCATGGATAAGACCATCGTTTGGAAAATTCTCTCTCTCTCTCTCTCTCTCTCAGCTCCGAGTCTCGTCTCTCTCGCATTCTCTATCATCTCGACTCTCTTCTCGTTCTCTGTGCTCTCCTCCTCTCTCTCTCCTCTCTCTCAGATCATCCTCTTTCTCTCTCTCTCTTGTTATACTAGTAACAAATTATTTTAATGCATGTGCCAATTTTATGTACCCTGATGATTTCCTGCTTTTACAAAATCTGTCAAAAAATTGTTTGTTTAAACCAATATAAATGTTATGCCACCAAACATGGAGTAAATTTCTACTTTGCTACTTCCCCTATGAACGAATTTTTGATCGGGCACGGGACTGAAAAGACAAGCGGTGTTCTGCATCGTAGGAATCGACAGTGGAGTTTATCGTTTCTTTCATGGATTATGATATAAGGGAATTTGCCACTACTTGGGGTATGTTTTTCGACAAGTGTGACACTACATAATCGGTCCTTTACAGATTTTTGCGCATTCCCAGGTAAATTGTCCGTCCCGCCTTTGTGCGTTTTTAAGGCGGAGCATGCATCTCATGTCACATGATTCATGTGGCATATTTCTGTATTTTATTATTGCTTGAAGTGAGTAAATAAATGTACGGTATAAAATTTCTTGCATTTGCTTAATTCTATTTCATTCAAATCTATAAGCTGATAAATTTCTGCATAGTTTATTGTTGCATAATTTGGTAGACAGTTTACTGGCCAACTATGCGTACATTGAATGTACAGATGTATTATAGAGCTTTTTATTTCTAAATCTATTTTTCAAAATTGTAGGATTTTCTACAGATGTACGGTATTTTATTGTAATTTTGAGCACTGCTTGGTATTATAAAATGTTATTCCCCGTAGAATATGCTATCGGAGATGTACGTGTACCTGTCGAGGTAATCCGCACAGGTAAATGTGAAGTGAAGCGTAGCACAGCATCATCCCTTAATATACCCTGCAGATCCTGACACATATAACAATAGAATATCCAACTATATGGGGATTGGCAAAGAAATATGGCGGACTTGAAGAATTCTGCTATATTTATGAAATCAGTCAGCTTTATACAAAACACGATATTGAATGGAAATTAAATAATTTGTATTTTTTCTGCAGGTGAAATAAACTGCTGAGTATTGAAAATTTAAAAAAAAAAGAAAAAAAAAAAGGCTAGTCTGGGTCCCCTTTTAAAATCAAATTGGCGAAGGAACAAACTAATGACGAGTTGTGAGTATAGTTCAATTGTCCAACCTATTAGAATAATTATTTCAACTAAACTGAGGTGATTTTATCCATAATTAAATCAAATATGTGTGGGGCTATCTTGTCTGATTGATTTTCATACTGCTTTTATCCATTTTTTAAAATGCCAAGACCGATAACGTTCTATTGCTTTATTTTTAAATACCTACTGAAGTTTAAAAAAAAAAAAGTCGCTACAAAGAGTTGTCTTTCGTACCTTATCACGTAGTGGTTAACTGATTCGATTCGTAGAAAGAAAAACGAAAGAAGAATTCTTTTTGACTTGTTTCTGGAAAAGAAGAATGTACTATACCACCTTGTCGGTTCAACACAAGGACTAGATATAGTAGACAAGCTGACAGATATTCTGTGCAATATGTGTGTAAGTATAATTACGTTCAACTTTCATATACTTATCAAGATATACAAATCCAGGTTGTTTTCTGAAATCAGAGAAAGAAATTTTAAAATGAAAATGTAACATTATTTATAAACTGATACATGTATATGCTCCCCGTAAAATTTACAGTCGCCTCCGTGCATGTTCTCCCTTAATTTTCCTTCCGTCCCGAGTTCAGCCCTCCTTAACCTTTCACCAGAAATTGATCCCAAATGTTCTGTTGAGAAAAGGACTTTAAGACCATGATCATAGGTCATTTCGGAAAGGTCAAGGCCATTCAGAACATATAAAAGTTCCTTACTCAGCAGTGTTTGACATTTAAAAGTTCCTGTCTCTTTAAATTATTCAGTAGAAATTGATCATGATTAATTTACAAATATTCCTTGGGACAGGAGACTTTGTTAAAAAGTCATTTTGGAAATGTCAAGGTCACTAAGAAAATATACTTATGTAAGGAAAATGTTCCTTAATTCAATAGTTTTTGAACAGGTATTAATCGTATATCACGGTCAAGTAGCTCTCAGACAAAGGTCACTCAATGTCCTTTTGGAAAGGTCAAGGTCACCCAGAAGTTGAGAGCATATACGTATGTAAGCAAAAAGTTTCTTTATTTCAATAGGTTTTGAACAAGTATTGGTCATATAAGTGTAATCGTGTACATGGTGTAATGTATAGAGGTCATCCATCCGCTCGCTGTTGCTGAACTGGCGTGATTAAGATTGAAGCTCTCCCACATCGCCAGAAAAGATAGTTCACTGTCCGCTACAATGGCTTAGAGACAAAGGTCACTGAGGGTCATTTTATAAAGGTCAAAGTCACTAAGAACATATATCTTGTATATCAAAACAATCATTTCAACAATATTTCAATTGTTTTATTGATCTTTTGGACCAAGAAAGGTCAAAGCCACCAAAAACATATCATGATATGCTATATTTGAGGAAAATGAAAAAGTACTTTCTGACTAACGTCACGCAAGGTCATTTTGTAAAAGTTGAGTTCATTCATCATTTTCCTTATATCTTTTCCTGGGTCGAGGCGTCTGCTAGTGGACTGATAGTCCCCGAGGGTCTCTACAGCCCAGTAGCTATGCACTATGTTACTAGCTTGGAAATACGGATATATATTTAATTGCAGTGGTAAAATTAAGAAATTTATTTCAAAATTAAGGATTAACCCCCAACCCCCCAGACATAGCTCTGATCCTCTAACATTTTTGGCTCCAATCTTTGGCACTACATTTGTTCAGCTCTCTAAAGTTTTAATTTCATGTTTCTGATTTCCAATATTTCGGTATGAGCATCAATGAAGAGACATAATGTTTCGAAATGCGCATCTGGTGCATCAAAATTGGTACCGTATATATATAAGATTTATATCGACAAGATTTATATCGACAAGAACCATTGGGGATCCGGGTTAGAATAGGTCCTCAGCATCTCCTTGCGTGTCGTAAGAGGCGACTAAATGGGGCGGTCATTCGGATGAGACCGGAAAAACCGAGGTCCCGTGTCACAGCAGGTGTGGCACGAAAAAAGATCCCTCCCTGCTCAAAGGCCCTGAGTGCCGAGCACAGGCCTAAATTTTGCAGCCCTTCACCGGCAATGGTGACGTCTTCATATGAGTGAAATATTCTCGAGTGGGACGTAAAACAATAAATAATCAATCAATCAATATATCGACAAGAAAAAGTTCATTCCAACATTTGTTGATCATAGTATCATTCATCTTAAGAAGTAGTTCATTGTAACCACCACCCCCTATTGGAATCAGCATGCCCGACTGTCTGTCCGTGGATGTTCTAAGAAACTAGAGCATGGATTTTTTTGAAAATTTGTACACTTGTTACTCATCATATGAAGATGTGTTTTTGGTATTTTCATATTGATTGGACATTTTCTTTCTTCAATTTACAGGCTTTTCTCCACTCGTGGACTTTGCCCTTTTTCAAGCTTAAAAAAGAAAGACCATGAAAAAATATTTGATTTAAATATTGTAAATACATTGTTCTTAAATTGAACTAATGAATTCCTTAGACTGAACTGATGCATTTCTTATAATTTTGAATCAGATTATTAAAAGTATTAGAAAGCTATGCTATAAATTAAACAACACACACTTTATTTACGTTATTCATTTCATTACAGCGCTAGACAGTGAGAAATGGCATGCGATATTCCAAGAGAAATTTTAGTTCAAAAATCGTCAAGTTCTCCACAAGAATGCTTGAAATACATCACCTCTGTTCTCTCGACCCTGGAAAAGTACATCCAGAGAAGTGTACCTGGACCCCCAGTGTGCTCAGAAGAGGATGTTTGTCTAATGAAAATCATTTTCAAAGCATTGAACTGTCCATCAAACCGCGAACTAACTGTAGAGGTACTGAACCTATTCAGAGAAACCCGGGCCGTTGACTATTTGATAGGACTGCTGAGCGCGTTAGAGGTGGATACCTGTACGGAAGACAGCGCGGATATCCTCACTACGGTAGTGGAAATACTGGATCAGTTACAATCATGCATGCCCAGTTCCTCATTACAGTTACAGGGCTTGATCTGTGTGCTGGAAGACACTATAAAGAAGACCAAAGCATCCAGAAAACTCCAACAAAGAATTTCCGCGATAAAAGAGAGCATACACAGGTCGATAAATGCACAGAAACGAAAAGTTGTTGCAAAGGAAAATGTGGATAGACGCAAACCGCCTGGGGACTTCAGGAAAATACCCATATATCCGAGAAGAGATGATATATTTCCCGACCAGAAACCTTTCCTGCGAAAAGTGATCAGGGATGGACGTTATGATGATTTAGAGCATTATTTGGACGTCCAGTTTCGACTCTTCAGAGAGGACTGTATAGCACAACTCAGAATGGGTGTACAGGAGTATAGACAAGAACACGAAGACGGAAATTACGTTAGACAGCTAGAGAATGCCCGGATTTATAATGATGTTAGGATTTTATTCAGGGAAACATCTTTGGATGGAATCCTGCATGTTGTACAGCTTCCAGAGAGAACTTATCAAAACATTGACTGGAACAATACAAAGAGACTGATCCATGGCACTCTTGTCTGCTTGTCATTGGATCATTTCAAAACTTTTGCATTTGCAACCATTTTTGCGGCAGAATCGAACATTTTAGAAATTAGAGGAATATTCAAGATTAAGATGGTCTCAGAAAGTAATGCAATAAAAGGGAACATGTTGGGATGCCTGTGTAAAATGATAGAAAGCACAGCACTTTTTGAAGCCTACAGATATGGACTAGAAAAGTTACAAAACACAAGACCGGGACAATTAGCTTTTGAGAAATATATTGTGAGATGCGAGACAAACATTGGAAAAGCGGAGTATATGGAAGAGGATAAAATGTACGACCTTTCATCAATTATCAAGAACTGTCCAGTAAAACGCAACAATGTCAACCGATATCAAGGAATCCGACGATTGTCGGATACAACCAGTTGGCCCTCTGGTGACGAACTTCGAATGAACCCCTCTCAGTATGAGGCCTTTAAGTCGGCGTTGACAAAGGAATTCTGTATTATCCAGGGACCCCCAGGCACAGGGAAATCTTATCTGGGACTTCAAATTGTCAAAACATTGCTAGCAAACACTTCCTGCTGGTCTGCTGGTAGAAATTATCCAATCATTCTGGTTTGTTTCACTAATCACGCATTGGACCAGTTTTTAGAAAATATATTATGTTCTGTTGATGAAGGGTATAAGGATAAAATTGTTCGAGTTGGTGGTCGGAGTAAAACCGAAACCATTGAAGCCATTTCACTTAGGAAAAAGAGTGAGAGAACATACAAAAAGAGGAGGTTACTTTCTTTACATTTACTTCAGTCGTTGATTTCCAGAAATACAGAAATGATAGATAGATTACCTTTCACCATTGTTGATCACATCACTTTGGCGATGTACGTTGCACTGCCGAGAGAGCAATTCTTGCGACAAGATGAAACATCGATGTTCAGATGGTTAAATGTCGATGACGAGGGAATTCTGAACTCCGCAGGAAGCAAAGAGTGGAATGGAAACCATCCAAATCTTTTAGAATATGTCGAGCAAGAAAACAATATGCACAAAAATGAATATGAAAATGCATATCACGGTCTTACATCAAGCGTAGAACTGAGTGAATTTCCTGATTTGAGAATTAAAGAATTCCCATATGGTCAGTTTGGGATGAATATTCTTGCGATGTGGCGTAGATTATCGAGAGAACCAAACACAGAACTTCGAAAGAAAATTAAATGCGAAATTGGCAACATTCTTGGAGAAATGAATTCGGGTGATGTCATATCTGATAATGTGGCTGCACTGTACGAAAAGCAGAATCTGTGGAATCTATCCATCCCAAACAGATGGAAATTATACAGATACTGGAAAAACAAATTTTGCAGAAGTATAATGACGAAAACGGAGGCCTTTAAAGCACATCAGGGTGACATAATAGAATATTACAAAGACGAAAAATTTATGAAAGAATTCAGTGTTCTTAATAGAGCTGCTCTTATTGCAATGACCACAACAGGAGCTGCAAAATACCACAGGATGCTACAACTTCTTCAACCACGCATTACAATAATTGATGAAGCAGCAGAAGTGTTAGAGGCCCACATTTTGGCTTCACTCACGTCCTCGTGTCAACATTTGATACTGATAGGTGATCACAAACAACTGGAGCCGAAGCCTGCAGTTTACGAACTTGCTCAGAAGTACCACATGTCACTATCATTCTTTGAAAGGATGATTCGTAATGGTGTACCCTATCACTGCTTGTTGAAACAACATAGAATGAGACCCGATATTTCTATAGTAGTAAAGGAAATTTATCCAGGTCTTCATGATGCTGAAAACGTGGAAAAATATGAACATGTTGGTGGAGTTGGAAAAGATGTTTTCTTTTTGAATCACGAATTCAAAGAAAGCTATCAAGAGGAGGGAAGAAGTTATGAAAATGCATATGAAGCTGCATTCACTGCACGTTTGTGCGAGTATTTACTTTTCCAGGGCTATAAGTCTTCTCAAATTACAATACTGACACCATATTCAGGTCAGGTGCGATGTTTGTCAAACTTTGTGAACACTAAGATAAAAGACGTACGGATCAGCATAGTGGACAACTACCAAGGGGAGGAAAATGACATCGTTTTATTGTCCATGGTTAGAAGTAATGATATTGGGAAGCTAGGGTTTTTGGATAAGGAGAATAGAGTTTGTGTTGCTTTGTCGAGGGCAAGGATAGGTCTGTTTGTCATTGGAAATTTTGACATGATGTGCACGAATGCGAAGAAAACGCAATATTGGAAGACTGTAGTTAAAATTCTAAAAGAGAAAGGATGTTTTGGAACAGAACTCCCTCTCTTCTGTCAGAATCACCCTAAACGTCAAATTCAAGCGATAAATGCACATGATTTCGATAATTGTCCAGAGGGAGGGTGTCAAGTCAAATGTGATGCCAGACTACAGTGCGGTCACTCGTGCAGAAGATATTGTCATCCAGAAGACAAGGAGCACACGTCATACATTTGCTATGTACAGTGCCTTTCTACGTGCACCTCTGGGCACACGTGTAACCAACTTTGTCATTTTCCAGATCCATGTAATTGTAAAGCATTGGTGGATAAAGCGTTTCAATGTGGGCATGTCAACACAATAGAATGCTATTGTGACCCTAACAAAGAAAAATGTGATAAAATCGTCACAAAGTATTTCAGAAACTGTGGACATAGTATAGAAATTCCGTGTTATGCCCCTGTAAACGAATATACGTGTGAAGAAATAGTTGAACGTGAACTCTTGTGTGGACACACAGCTACAGTTCAGTGTCACGTCGAAGTTTCAAGCACAGATTGCACGGAGCTTATGGAAAAGAAATGGTCATGCGGTCATTCAGCCCAAATACAATGCAGATATTTCAGTTCAGCAAACTGTACAGAAGAGGTTGTTCGAATGCTCGAGTGTGGTCATGAGAATTGGATGAAATGCCATGTGGATCCCACATATTTCGGTTGCAAGCATATAGTTGAAAAATTCTTTTTGAAATGTGGACATGCTAAACAAGTTCCATGTCATCAAGATATAGAGAAAGAGTCATGTTCAGAAATTTTGGTTCTAAAACGAGAATGTGGACATGAAGATACGAGTCTGTGTTCTGAAATCAAGACAAATAGAGAGATGAAATGTCAACAAATATGTGGTCGAACATGTGAAAGGGACCACAAATGCAGAAGATATTGTCACTTTCCAGAGGACTGTAATTGTAGAGAATCAGTGCAAAAACAAATTTTAGAGTGTGGCCATTCTACTGTTATGGATTGCTTTCAAGATCCAAATGGATTCCGTTGCACTGAATTAATCTCCAAAGAAGTTCCTTCATGTGGTCATCTTGTAGAAGTAGAATGCTCCAACACTATGGAGAACTTTAAGTGTGTTGAAAAAACTGAAAAATATCGGGAAATTTGTGGTCATTATACAAGTACAGAGTGTTATAGGGACCCCGAGTCCTCTCTTTGCACTGCATTAGTTTCACAAAGATTATGCTGTGGTCATGAATGTAAAGTATTGTGTGGGAAAGAAATTTCTAAGATTCAGTGCATGGAGAACGTTACCAAATATATTCCGTGTGGACATGAAATCGAAGTGGCGTGCCATGATAGAGATGTCGAAGATCTTCTTTGTTTGACAAAATTAGAATATATTCTAGAATGTGGACATTTCACTACAATCTGTTGTTATGAGTACCAAGTAGATGAGATTCGTGAAAATATAAAGTGCAATTCTTTAGTTGAAACAGAATTGTCTTGTGGCCATTTCAATACTGTTCCTTGTAGCTTGTCTCTTACGAAGCAAATATGTTCTTCTTTGTGCAAAGGTACATTATCTTGTGGGCATACCTGCGAAGCTTCCTGTGAAACTTGTCAGAAACGTGGTTTTCACGAAAGATGCACACAATGTTGTAACATGCAGCTGCTATGTGGTCATAAATGTAATAGTGAATTGTGCGAGAGTTGTGAAGCCTGTAACAGAGAGTGCGAACAATCTTGTGACCATAAGCACTGTGGAAAACGTTGTTCTGAAATTTGCGATTTGTGCATATCACCATGCAGTTGGAAATGTCCTCATTATCAATGTTCGTTGCTATGCCATGAAATATGTGATCGACCTCGCTGCTCTTTGCCATGTCCAAAGAAATTACTGTGCCATCATAGGTGCTTAGGATTTTGCGGTGAACCCTGTCCACCGTATTGCTATCAGTGTGATTCACACATATTGAACGAAACAGTGAATGTGATGCAGCTAGAAGGGAATTCATGCTTGGTGTATCTCCCTGACTGTAAACATTGTTTCGAAGCTAGTGTACTGGATGATTTCATAGCGCAGATGAAACCACAAGAATCCCTGAAATGCCTCTCTTGTCCAAAATGCCGTACACGGATCACGTGGCATCCAAGGTATAACAAAGTCATAAAACTACAAAGGAAAAGAATCAACTTATCAAAGGCCATCATGATATACTTGAGAGAATCCAAATCTTGGGAATATCTTCCATTATTTTCTCCGAGCGTTTTGGCATGTCAGGAATATCTTGAAGACTACAGACGATATTTATTCTCGGTGGGTGGGAATGTATCTGAAAACAGTTTGACTGAACTCGCTGATCAAATTTCGAATCAAATCGATACAATTCGAAATGCAATGAGACCATCCTTTGATCAGTACAAATCGGTTTATGATGCCATTCGCAAAATATCACAACACTGGCAGAAAATTATTTCAGAAGAAGACAATGCCCTTAATGAAAGCTTTGTTGATGAGTATTGCAGCCAGTACCAGGAACCCAGTTACGTCGTGAATGTGTGTCATAATTCACCATTGATGGATAGAGCAGTTACGTTACCAAATATTGCATTAATGGCAGATCCACATATGGAAAACTGGAAAGTGTGCAAGGAAGGTATTCTACATTTATATAATTTGTATTAACATCTGCATCTAATCTGTTACATGATTCAATCGTGTAAACGGTTTAATATATAATGTTAATAAGGTGTAGTGTAAATGGTTTGAATTAAATCGCCTATTGTAGTTACATGCATGAGTAATTTTTGATGTGCAATTTCTTTCCATCCAGGACATCCGTATTGCTGTATATCGAATCACGGCATCTGCGTTATTTGTGATAAAGAGGGGGATAATCAATATGGCAAAAGGCTTAGGGAGTATTTGTCCTCTATTTCTACAATAGACCTTATTGCAGAATGTAAAATACCCACCAGGAAATTTAAAGGTTTGGATATTTAGAAATAATAACCTTGATCTTTTACCGTTTTCATATCTTGATAGTCTTTTGTATTACAGGTGAATTTAAAGCAAATATGACGAAAACACCACCAACAAAATTAATTACTAGCATTGGAATTACACATGTATTTTATTTATTGTTATGCAGAAAGGGGCTTGGGCATGGACAGTTTGGATTCACTATCACAAGATGATAAGTCAGCGATTGATATGGAAAACACAGGTGCACGGCCAAAGGACTTTAAAAGAAATGCACCAGGGGGCCAGGATGATGGAAAGACTGAAGCTAAAACAGAAACAGCTAAACCTAGAAAGGGGGAAAAGTCTAGGGAAAAAGCGATGCCAAAATGGAAAAAGAAACCGTCGAAAAAATGGTGGGAGGAAAAATTGTGAAATCCAAATTTTGCATCATCATTTATTTTAATTATATCAGCGGACAAAACGGATAATTTAGCTAGTTAGCATGCTCATATTATGTGATTGGCGAGACTGTCTCATATTTTAAATATGAAATGCTACAAAACTATATTGGATACTGTAGGCAAATTATTCGAAGTAATTTAAATAGTTTTCGAAGTGTGAGGCAATGGGGATGGTAATATTCCTTGTAATGTGCCTTTATGTCCGCAGATAGAATTTTTGAGCCATAAGAAGCTTTAAAAAGGTTTGGTTCGAATTGTCTTTGGGGTAAAGTTGTCAAAGGGATATAGATATTTCGTTCCTGAACAACATCTTGGGAAAAACTTTGAACCTGAATACTCCATATTTACGTTGTACTATGTTATTACCTTCCCCTACAGTACATTCCTGGGAACTAATAAATTCTAATAGCGGACGTTAGCCTGTTTTGAATTCTAAAAATGGATCTTTAAATGGTTTCTCAATATCAATTTGAGAATTGTTTGGACTTGGGTGTGCTATATGCTCAATGGGTTGGTATGAAGAAAAGCATGGCTGAATTCACTTTTGGGGTTGAAGGGCGAGTCCTCTGTGACTGAAATAAATATTTGATTTCTCAACAATACCCTAAAACGCCTGAAATAGATACAATTACGACCATTGATATATATGCACCATCTGTGTATGTCATGAAAAACGTTATTGGTGTTAATGCTCGGGTCACAAAGATCGGCCTTTACATGTATCCTGGTATGGGGGTAATCGGGAGTACACCGCTGGTTTTAGCCATTTTTCCGACATCGGTCATTTGTCGCTTCATTTACATCAATGGCACCGCCCGGAAGCCGTCCAAAGGCCATCTGGTAATCGCACGGCCTCTGAAGGTTGTCGTTTTGTTCACAGTTTTAAATAATCAAATGCCAAATTATTTAAACGTGTTTCAATAATTGTCGCCAAACCAGGTCCAATAATTATATGTCAAATTTATTGTATTTACCAAGGACTAAAACTGAAAATATAGTTACTCATCCGCATATCATTTCTTTGGAACTATCACAAAATGTTAGAAACTCTGGTTCGGCTGGCATTTTCAAAGCCGTGTGTATGATAGGATATTTTAGTGACCATCCTTTTCTAGTTTTAGTCAATGACAGTGTGCCAACTAAGATAGTTGTGATATGACATTGTGTGTGCTTATACATGTAATACGTTTTTATTTTGTTTTTTCTCTTGTACATCATGTATTTAAAATATTTAGATACCAATTTTAATGCAAATTGTGTGTGTCTTGTGCTATGCTGTTTTTCATCATGTAGTAATATTTACATACTAATCTTAGATATTAATTCTATGGCTGTATATATGTTTTAATGCAGGACCACAATGGAAACTAGCTCTAGGCTAATTAATATGTGTCATCTTGGATAAATAAAGGATATTATTATTAGATTTTTTTTTGAGAAGGGGGGGCGGGCGGTGAATAAAGACCGGGCTTCGACCGAACATTTTATACTAATCGGCCAATTATCCTATGATGTCCGGGCTATAACCTGCCTATTCACTGGACATCGCACGAATATCGCCCGAATATCTTACTTTCATATCATTCCAGTTACATGTAGCGTTTGTATCAGCTCATACCAGACTTGTTTATTTTAGAATTGCTCATGAGGTTTGTTTTTTTAAATTTTTATTTATTAGGGCCCCGCATGAAATGCGGGAACCCTATAGTAATCACATTGTCTGGCCGTCAACATTTTCGTTGTGACGCGATAACTCAAAAAGTTTTTATCGTACAGTTTTGAAATTTTGCAGAAACGTTCTCTACAATAAGAGGAAGAGGTGTATACATTCTGGGTTTTACATCTCTCTGTTGTGGTGAACATTTTTGTTATGACGCGATAGTTTTCAAAGTACAGTTTTCAAACTTTCCACTAAAATACTCTACAATAAAAGGAAGACACATATACTTGTAAGTTCTGGGTTCACGTCACCTTGTCTATATGTCAAAATATTTGTTGTAATGAACATTTTTGTTTTGATGGGTTCATGTCACCTTGTCTGTGTGTCAACATCGTTGTATTCAACATTGTCAAAGGGAGATAATTCAATTTGAATAATATGAAAAATAAATATTCATTTCGTATGTTATAAACTATTATGTTTCATGTGACCTGTATTGAACCCATTTAATAAACTTTCAAGACAATGCACGTCAATGTTTGGGAAAAAAAAATTTGATCGAGTTCGGTATACGAGGTTAAATTTCTGATAAAAGTACGCTATGTTTGTTTAATTATTATCAAGTTTGTTAATATTCATGCTCATTCTTTTGTAAATGCTTTCGCACTTTTTGATATTCGCAGTAGATAATTCAAAAATGGATGTCATTATGAGTTGCTTTATAATAATAATATAATATA